>APFE031652429.1:0-10375 GCA_000404065.3 Pinus taeda
TTTGTTTTCTTTATATTAGATAATGTTGGAAATCCTTCCAGTAAATAAAAATCCTTCCAGTAAAAAATCTACAAAAAAATTTCTTAATAATTTATGAATATGTAATATGTTTCAACTCCATTTATGAGTACATAATATGTTTCAACTCCAACTGGAAGGATGCTCCAACTTTCCCTAACATCACCCTGCCACCCTAAAGTGTTTTCATGCTACAACTTCAAGGTTACGTCAATCACCTGCCTTGCACCACCCAACCACCTTGAAAATGATAATAGAATATGCAAACAACTGTTGGCTCCCGTACCAAGGATAATAGCTCACTTACAAAATCAAACTTCTGCAAAACAATACCAAACAAGACTACTTCAACAGTAAAACCCATACTACTACCCAAACCATACTTACAAAATTTTCTACAAAGTGATGTGACTAGTAGACTGAATCAGAGTTCATGTACTTCTCATGCCTTCTGAAGTTAACTAACGATGTTGCCAATGCAATTCTGGTCAAACTGAATTGTTCCACCAATGATCAAACTTGTAAGGCAAGTTCCACCAATGATCAAACTTGTAAGGCAAACAATCATCAATTACAAACCCTTTGAATAGTGCTTTCAATGATATTACAAACCCTTTGAATAGTGCTTTCAATGATATTACAAGAACTAGATTAAAACCACATGTATGTTGATCCAAGCATAAGTGTTGAATTAACTCTTAAATCACTGGTTAGGGCATGAGAATACTTGCTTGAAATTTCACACTAGATCAGCTTTGAAACAGTGACAAAATTCAGCCAATTAAAGTTCAGTAATTAAAATAGAGGGAACCTCCAGATCCGTCTTAAATTCTGCTTAATGACCATTGTAAGAAACTATTTTTGTGCAGAAGGCGGCTTAAAAAAATGCATTCAAACAACCTCTGCCTTAACATTATTTTCAACTTCCATAAAGTATACAAGGCTCGAAGGGGATTTAAGAGACGACCCAATTCATGGTTATAACTTTGGAAAAGATTGCACTTTAGAAGAGTGCGGATGGCACCAATTGATCATCAAGAAGTCATGGGCCAACATTTCTCTAGAACTCAGATTGATCACATATTTGTAGCCCACCTATATCCCCTTCAAACGAAGCTCGGGTCTTCACTGAATTGAGCCCTAAAAAGTGTCGAATTGTTAGGCCAACGTTTCTCTAGAACTCAAATTGATCACATATTTATAGCCGACCTATATCCCCTTCAAACAAAGCTTGGGTCTTCACTGAATTGAGCCCTAAATAGTGTCGAATTGTTATCACATAAGTGCCTCAGAGGCTCGGATTCTTACCACTCTGTTCGAAGACGATTGAATAAATGACCTTCGAGAGTGGCGGAATGTCCCTTAACCAACAACAAAGCTTTGAAGGTATACTATTCTTGGATTTCTTTACAGCCAGACAGCGAATCCCTTTCAGACGTGCGGATTTCTATGAGTTTTGCAATGGAATTTTTATAAGCTACAATTAGGTTCGGTGCAAGAACATGGCCGGATTTAGCTTAAACATCTGAGGTCAAACTTACACCACAAAAACTCTGAATTTTACCCAAAATCAAAAGAGCCATTCCACCTGCAACAGAGAAGGAACCCAACGTATACCCATGGTAGACAGATAAACGTTAAGCCCAAACCAAACTAAGAACTTCGACCACTCCTTAAGATATGCTTCGACTACTCCTGGCCGCAAGGATTTCTAAACTTTAGATCTGTGTTTGATGAGGAAAATAATAGCCCTTAAAGTTTTTTAGAAGACATTATTGAGGGAGCTGACTAGCAATTTTCGAAGGGAAAATAAAATTAAAATTAAAATTATTTTTTCATTTGGGACAAAAAAATTAAATGAGGCCAACTTTTAATTTTAAAATTAAAATTCTTTTGGAGCTAAAATTATTCTTAACTTTAGATTGACTTTAATGAAGATGGAAAATGGAATTCAAATTTCAAATTTCATAGTTTGGAGCAAACATTAATTTAATAAATTTGTTTTAAGCCCACAAATCAATAATAAGTTGTCATGTCACCTTAATTCGGGTTTTGACCTTCAAGATGGGGGCTTCATCTCTTACACTTTGTAGCTCTCATGACGTATCATATATCATCGAAATTAGCATATCATATACGGTTGGAATTAGCAAGATGGGGGCTTGATCTCTTACACTTTTTAGTTCTCGTGACGTATCATATACCGTCAAAATTAGCATATCATATACCGTCGAAATTAGCAAGACGAGGAGAATCCAATAAAGGTGGTCTTGTTTAAAAAAACCATGAATTGCCATGCATTTTAGTCAACAAAGGCTGGGAATATTCTAGTGTTGCTTGGTTGACATCAATGACAACCAAAATTTAATAGATAACATTGTTTGTATTCTTTATATATTGATAAAAGTTATTTTTATAATATTATTTTTGTGATAATGTTTTTAAAAGAAATTAAAATGAGTAGATACTTTTCCATTAATTTAAGTCATAATTTTTTTTTAAATTTATTTAGCTATAATTTTTTAAGTTTAAAAAGAAATATATTTCTAAAGACTTATGTTATCCATAATGTTTAAGAAAACTTTTCTGATTGAGATAGGCCCCAAAAATCCTATGTGATCTCAATCCGAAAAAATTCTCTAAGAAATATATTATTAATTTTTTATATAACCATTTAATATTTTTTAAATACTTTTTATTAAATTTTTTATTTAAAATAATAAAATAATTATTAAATGCATGCAAATTTTACCTTCAAATTAATTTATTTTTCTTTTTTTATGAAAGGGATCTCACTCTCTTCCATGAGATCCCATCCATCCAAAAATAAAAAGGTGATTTTTCTATTTCTCCTTCTTTTTCCTTTATCCATAAATTCATCACATAAACCCATATATTCATGACACAAACCCAAAAACATTAAATAAGAATCACAAACCCAAAAACATTAAATAAGAATCTGTTAGTTGGAAGAAGTGATGTATTTTTCGGTGATAGGGTTCAAATAAATTACTTATTGTGAAATTAAGTAGATGCGCTTCATCTTGGACTATATGTATACAATCTGACACATAATTTTGTTTTAACATCACATTCATGTCAGGAATACATTCGATAAATTGCATTTGGAGAATCTTTTATATAAATTATATATAGCTTTTTCTGACCTGGAAAAAAAGTTGCATTGGGAGAATGTAAAAAAACTCAACAACAATTCGTTTATTTGTTTATTGTATTAGAGATTCACGTGATTTCCATTTTTTATGACAAAAACTAGTACTAAGAGTGATTTAAAATCATGTAATTTGTCAAACATTCGTCACAATCTAAAAATTATGTTTTCCATACAATTCTTTTAGGAAAAAAAGGCCATCCTACTCTAAGCCTCTTTCAATGATTGGTATTGAATTCTATCAATCATACTTTTTAAGAAATTGTCGGTCTTTAAGAGCTACAATTAGGTTCGGTGCAAGAACATGGCCGGATTTAGCTTAAACATCTGAGGTCAAACCTACACCACAAAAACTCTGAATTTTACCAAAAATCAAAAGAGCCATTCCACCCGCAACAGAGAAGCAACCCAACGTATACCCATGGTAGACAGATAAACATTAAGCCCAAACCAAACTCAGAACTTCGACCACTCCTTAAGATATGCTTTGACTACTCCTGGCCGCAAGGATTTCTAAACTTTAGATCTGTGTTTGATGAGGAAAATAATATCCCTTAAAGTTTTTTAGAAGACATTATTGAGGGAGTTGACTAGCAATTTTCGAAGGGAAAATAAAATTAAAATTAAAATTATTTTTTTCATTTGCGACCAAAAAACTAAATGAGGCCAACTTGACTTAGAAGGCTATTTTGAATTTTAAAATTCAAATTCTTTTGGAGCCAAAATGATTCTTAACCTTAGGTTGACTTTAATGAAGGATGGAAAATGGAATTCAAATTTCAAATCTCATAGTTTGGAGCAAACATTAATTTAATAAATTTCTTTTAAGCCCACGAATCAATAATAAGTTGTCATGTCACCTTATTTCGGGTTTTGACCTTCAATATGGGGGCTTCATCTCTTACACTTTGTAGCTCTCGTGGCATATAATATACTGTCGAAATTAGCATATCATATATCGTCGGAATTAGCAAGATGGGGGCTTCATCTCTTACACTTTGTAGCTCTCGTGACGTATCATATACCGTCGGAATTAGCAAGACGAAGAGAATCCAATAAAGGTGGTCTTGTTTCAAAAAACCATGAATTGCCATGTCATTTTAGTCAACAAAGGCGGGGAATATTCTAGTGTTGCTTGGGTTGACATCAATGACAACCAAAATTCAATAGATAACATTGTTTGTATTCTTTATATATTGATAAAAGTTATTTTTATAATATTATTTTTGTAATAATGTTTTTAAAAGAAATTAAAATAAGTAGATACTTTTCCATTAATTTAAGTCATAATTTTTTTTTTTAATTTATTTAGCTATAATTTATTAAGTTTAAAAAGAAATATATTTTTGAAGACTTATGTGATCCATAATGTTTAGAGAGAGAACTTTTCTGATTGAGATAGGCCCCAAAAATCCTATGAGATCTCAATCCGAAAAAATTCTCTAAGAAATATATTATTAATTTTTTATATAACCATTTAATATTTTTTAAATACTTGTTATTAAATTTTTTATTTAAAATAATAAAATGAATTATTAAATGCATGCAAATTTTACCTTCAAATTAATTTATTTTTCTTTTTCATGAATTTTCATTATTTTTACCAACCTTGCTTCTGGTTGCTCACTCTCTTCCATGAGATCTCATCCATCCAAAAATAAAAAGGTGCTTTTTCTATTTCTCCTTCTTTTTCCTTTATCCATAAATTCATGACATAAACCCATATATTCATGACACAAACCCAAAGACATTAAATAAGAATCTGTTAGTTGGAATCTGTTAGTTGGAATAGAAGTGATGTATTTTTCGGTGATAGGGTTCAAATAAATTACTTATTGTGAAATTAAGTAGATGCGCTTCATCTTGGACTATATGTATACACTCAGAAACATAATTTTGTTTTAAGATCACATTCGTGTCAGGAATACATTTGATAAGTTGCATTTGGAGAATGTAAAAAAACTCAACAACAATTCGTTTATTGTATTAGAGATTCACGTGATTTTCATTTTTTATGACAAAAACTAGTACTAAGAGTTATTTAAAATTATGTAATTTGTCAAACATTCGGCACAATCTAAAAAGTATGCTTTCCATACAATTCTTTCAGGAAAAAAAGGCCATCCTACTCTAAGTCTCTTTCAATGATTGGTACTCTTTCAATGATTGGTATTGAATTCTATCAATCATATTTTTTAAGAAATTGTCGGTCTTTATGAAAATACTCAAACATCTCTAGGTAACGATTTCGTTAATATTCCATCTTGTTTCATTATTTTGATTTCCTCTCATATTAGCATATTTACTTATCCATTTTTTATTATTCAATTATTACACACTTGCTATTTTGGATCTTTCTACATTATATGCCCATTTCCCTAGCTTCTAGCCACCTCAAATTTATACTTTACATTCTCTATTTAGCTAAGGATTTGATTCGATGAGGCAAACATGTTAAGAACAGTTGGGAGTTGGAATTTTGCTCTCTTGATTTTCTCATCCAACCATGGTAAAGCTATGACGAGACATTCACTACCATGAGACATCATTTCCAGCCCCTTTGATAGTAATGATTTTCTTAAAAAAGAAACATCACAAAAGCAAAATTATATAATATCCAAATCTTTGTTCTATAAATTTATTCTTCAAATATTTGTGAAAAAATCAACCTCAGCAGAATGACTTCCTCGACTCACTTCTCACCAAAACAATATTCATTAACATCCACTATCCCATTCAAAATTCATTTTCCTCATCCAATTAACTTCGCACAATGACTTACTCAGCTAACTTCTAACCAAGGAAATATTCATAATTATCCAATATCCCATTCAAAACTCATTATCCTCCCGCGGTAAACTTCTGCAAATATAGTGCATACAGCTCTAGCTGCTGCTCGGGCAAGTTACTTATATTTTATAATATGGATCATAAATATTACTAGTGTTTATATGTTTTGTGTATCAATGAAGATGCTCCATCCTATCTTATGCTACGCCACTAAAGCATTTGCACGAACCCTCACAAAGGAAAACTGCAACCACCAACAATCTTCGCTTTCCTGGTAACAATATTCAACTAACTACATATTTTTCTCTGTTTTAACATGGGGAGGTTGCATTTATCGTATTGCAATCTCCGTTCCATGTGTACCGCTCTCCGCGTTGACATTTTACCACCATATAACCTCAGCTCCGGTAACTCTCGAAATTAGCACAAGTACCACACACCCCGCCAATAAAAAAGGGCCAGGCTTGAACACTCGGAAGGCAATTGGAGTTGCCACCTAGTTTTCGGAGACACTAAAAGGTTAAAAACTAAGATGGGAAAAGTGATTAAAGATAGGCCACAAGTTAATTGAGAGTAATCTTGTTTTTAATGTCCTGCGATTCTTAAGATTTATGCGTGGCTTTGGTTAGGGTCATTACCACAAAGATAGATTAACAAGCAAATTAAATGAAGTTACAGTGGAATAAATTCTGGCAAAGCAAGTGTCGCTTCTATTGGCCAATTGCATGATAGTTTTAAAGTTAGTGATCTCGTAAGTTGGCACTACATGGGGCACTTACATGGATCGTGCCTTGTACTGAAAAATGATCAAGTCAAACGATTATTGTCCTAACAGTGCTCTAAAGAATGGTATGATACATTGCTAGAACATGGTTCAAATTCAGTACTATGTTTTGTGATTCTAGTGGATGGGCACCTTGATATGAATGCAAGCTAGTTCTGGAAATGTAAAAAATACAAGACGACTGTAATGGAATTAGTTATTTCAACCCTCGGTCATTTTCTCACTTTAGATTTGGCTTCAGCGTGAAAAAAAGTACATGCTCTTAATACTTTCGACTAAAAGCAATCTTAAGCTTGAACAGAAGCCAACCATTCAATCACCTCCTACGAGCTCCTGAATTCGATTTCCGTTGTGGTGCTTGTCCAGCAGCCTGCTCCCCTGGCATATTCATTACCTGGGTTACGGCATTCATAACAATCAAACCCAATGGAACAAGGTACATCCACTGCAAGAAACATTTTGAAGTGTTAACCTTACAAGCAGATCTAAATATCTCCATCCATATACTGCAGCTACACAAATATGAACTTGACAGTTTTATTTAGACATTCATTATGTTTAGAACGAAAATAGAATTGATATAGCAATATAGGGCAAGTCACTTACATATTTGGCCCAGAATGACCTCTCTGGGGGTTTGATGGTTTCATCCAGTTCAATTGTCCTTTCAACTCCTAAAATGTCTTCAATCATTGGAGGCAGCCTACAACCCAAAAAGGACCATGCTTTAAGGTTACTGCAGCCAAAGAATCATGCTCTCTAAAGCCAGAAAAATTTTATCTGGCAGAATATCTACTCTGAAATTAGTAAATTTGAAGTTATACTTATTCACAAGGTACATGTTTCCCAATCTCAACATTTTTTATCTGACAAGTCATTTCATATAAAACCATGCATAATTCTCCAAATAGTTGGAAAATCCTAACAAACCTCCAATCAGAACTCCCACTATAAAAAAGTTATCATGTTTCAGTCAAAATCAGAAGGAACAAAAGCCTAAACATCTAGATTATAAACTACCTTGAAGACTGTTCACTGCTTTTCAATAGTGTCTTTGAATTGAAGGACCATCGTTTTGGCTGCATCCAGAAGAACAAATTTGCCAGATTATATAAAACACTTGAAAACAACCAAGAAAGAAAGCATATATTTTGCAGCAACAAAAATGACAGCGTATATTTTGATCTTCATTTTTAATCAAAGAAAAACAATAGTATTTACGGTCCACATAAATTATCCAACTTACCATCCATAACATCTATGTGCCCTGCCTTTTTCCATAACACAATTTAAAATTTGATTTTACTGGTTAAAACAATACGTACATTTGTATTAATCTGCATTTAGCTTCCCCTCCCAGGTAAGCTATGTAAACAGGTTCAGATGATAACGAATTTGCTGAAAAGCTAAGAGGGATAGAAACAGACAAATGTCTCTGTTGGCATTGAACTTATATATTCGATCCAAGAATCAGGGAGGTTTAGAAAATGCGTGACCCTTAAAATATTTGACCCTTCCACCAAAGGAAAGCTACTTGCAATAAAAATGGACTTTGAGACACATTGAAGCTAACAAACCTATGTATTTGTTTGTAAGATATGATACAGAAAGTGGATGGACCTGGGAGACTCTGGGATACTATCATACTATGAGACATGAAGAATATTAATACAAGCAGCGAACAATTTCAAAGTCGAAACCTTTTATGTCCTACAGAGAATTTAGAAAGCCTGGCAAGAGGAAGGGATCTTTCTAAAGTGAGATAGAGATAACCTAAAGGAGCCAACATAACATACTTCAATCGTTGCTAAATCAAAATTATAAACCAAGAAAATAGACAGTTAGATCATATTCTCTTTCTTAGAGGAAAGTTTCTGAACGAGAAATGGATATCCTCTTCAAAAAAGTTCTGCAACAGTAGCAGGTAAATAGAAAAGAAAACATAAAGCAACTATTCTCTCACCGCCATATTATGTAGAGGATTCTGTCCAACTGAATTGCATACAAACATTTAGATTCCAGATTTGAATGATTGGCCATTTCCCAACAGAACTATTGTCACCCATGTTTGACAAACAGGGTATTTCCACACAGGTCAAACATTTCAAGTAACTGCTCACACAAATGGATCAAAGATCAGTACGCCAGTGTATTTGTTGACACCTAATCCTCTGCGATTGGGTGAATTTTGAATGTGAACAGTCATCAAGAAGATGAACCGAGCAATCACATTCTTTGTATATAGCAATAGCTAACTAATGAAATAAATCGTATCAGTTTTCTGCCAAACTGGAGTTACTCCTGGTCTGACATGGTATCAGAGCCAGCTCCTCTTTTTAGCCTTTGTGTCCGTGTAACTCCTGGTCTGCTCCACTGCTCCCCATATAATTCAATAACTGAGTACCTTACCTGCTTATGTCTGCCATCCCTACACTCTCTGTCTGATATTCCTCTGACATGGTATCTCTGCGCTCTCTGACTGACATGGTATGAACCCCTGAGACTGCACACTGCCTGGTTTGAACGCCTGGACATGTTATAATCCCTGAGAAACGTGGAGATGTGCTGATGGAGTGTGAGATAACTCCTGCGTTCTCCGAATAGAAGTTCGAGAAGCATCCAGTGTTGGTACTCAGGTTGATATGCGTATTGTCGCGAGTGTTCAAGAAAAGGGTGGTGGCGTGTGTTGATAGCTGATGCTTTGGTCCGTGGGGTGCGTTCCAGAAGACGGTGGGGATGCGCTTAGTTTTCAGACGTGG
The DNA here is from genome assembly GCA_000404065.3 of Pinus taeda. Classification (NCBI taxonomy): domain Eukaryota; kingdom Viridiplantae; phylum Streptophyta; class Pinopsida; order Pinales; family Pinaceae; genus Pinus; species Pinus taeda. The sequence continues at coordinate 9,524 of APFE031652429.1, forward strand.
CGAAGGCTTCCAAAGCAAGGTTAACCCAACAAAAATAGTAAAAAGAAAAACTGTAATGGTGAGTATAGTTGCAGCCAATTCCATCTTGAGGAGAGGATCGGGGTTTCGGACAATGCCAATATTTTTATAAAAAAAAACGCAACCACCTGTGTATTTATATTCGAGATGTTCTGGTTCTGGTTCTATTGAGAATTAGATAGACATTTATTACGGAATTGTTAAAGAATAATACTGCTGTATGGTTGGGTCAGTGGGCTTTTAGTGCAGCAGATGTGATATCAATGTTTACAATTGGCCTCCGGCGTACATCTAAAGAAAGGTACTGAGATGAAATAATTCTTATTTACGTTATAGTTTGGATATTGCACTGGTCAATATACAGAGGTGTGAAATTATTGTATGGTGAATGGTGTCAAATACATTTTCAAATGTTGTTGTTTCATTGGTGGGGTGAGCGTGGAATGAAATTTTATTAATTTTTATGGCAATATGTTATATGCTTGAGAAGTGGAAGGTATAACATATATATTGTTTCTCTATCAGCAGAAGTTTCTTTTACGGAATGCATTCAATCATCTTTATCGTAGGAATAGTTCTCACTGGCAAGGAGAACTATCCTTATTGGTCCCGGATGATACAACACACTCTCATCTTCAATGAGTTGTGGAAAGGAGTGTGTGTCGTAGAAGGAGACAGTGACCCAGAAAAGCCTACCTCAGACAAAGAGCTCGCCATTTGGGAAAACAAGAACAGCAAAGCTTATGCATTAATCGCAGCATCTGTAAATAAAGAGGTGAGTCGCCATATTTCATCATATTCAACTGCTTTTGAAGCTTTAAAAAAGCTGAAAGA
>APFE031652432.1:26127-53213 GCA_000404065.3 Pinus taeda
GTTTCAATTACTTTATCATTGGGCTGTGACAAAGAAAACTTTCAACGTGATTGATCGCTTCTCCTATCAGATTACGCTCTGCGTTTAAGATACGCTACATTAACTAGAGTGAATCCTGTATACTATCAACTGAGCTATAATGCATTTTCTTTTGGGCCTTCATTTACTGGTAAAACACTGATCCGGTGAAGGAAAACTTTCAAAGTTTTAACTACTGCAGAGAAGTCCCTTTACATTAAAAATTGGAAATTCTATACCCAGCTAAATGTTGTTTTGTGAACAAATGAGAAATTTGATTGTGCATCTTTTCACTGCCATAGCTTAACTTCCGTTTCTAGTATTTCACATTTAATTGTGGTTCAGTTAGAATATGTTTATCAAATTCTTCATCATTCCTAATGATGATGGTTTTGGGTATTCAAAGTCCTTTTAATTTTCTTGCTTCCACAATCTCTATATCTTTATGGTGCTTTAGCAAAAGTGTGAATGTTCCTATTTTTTCTAATGTTATCTTGGCTGGATCATATTTCTATCTTATTTGCATTCATCTACACATCTATATTCAACCAGTTTGAAATGATAATGTGTCCAATTCAATTGACAACCAATAGTCTCGATTTTTAACACAATTGGTTCATTTATCTTGGACTTTAAGGATGATATTTTCATTTATCTAATATATTTCTGGACAAAATTTACTTTTCCATATATGCAAACAAAGTGTATTGCAGTTAAATATATAGTGTAAACATCCAATCGAAGAAGCAAGAGGCTCCTACTTTTCTTCAAGTTTGTTTTTCTTTAATCAAACCCTCATTTGGTTCTCTATCCCAATTTGATAAATTTCATATATATATATACTTAATTCTCACTTACTCAATTTAGAAATTCAAAAAAATCAACATGCATAAAATTTGAAAATTTGCATGAAATAAAATAGCAGATAACTTTAATGTAAAGTTATGTTTACCATAATAATATTTATCAATTAATATCCTTGAAAATGTGTTTGAAAGCTTGTTCCTAAATAAATTATAGGAAATAAAGTGTCATAAAAGGTAAAAATATTAATTATTGATTTTTGTTAATTTTTATGATAAGTCATTTTTAAGTTATGGTTAATAAACTGAGGTTTCTTTATTATTTATCCTAAATAAATATTATGGTTATTATTTAAAATATAGGGTATTTTTTAGTTCAAGCAATGTGAATTTTTCTCTCACATAAATTAAATATTACATATATTTTAATCGTGGTTGTTAAGAAACTACTTAATATTTTAATCATGGTTATTAAAGAACCATTTAGTTGAAAGTAGAAATTCATAATTAATTTTTAAGTGGTTGTTATATGAGGTTAAGTGGTTAAGACTTTAACATAACATGATTTGGTCCAGAAAAGCATCGTTGTGTTTTAAATCCAAAGAGTGTTGAGTTTAACATGGTAATTTAATTTTAATTTACATGAAACTATAGGTGTGTTAACTAAGTATACAAATAGAATTTTGATAGATTATTTTTGGGAATATTTTATATACATTAATTATTGATAGTTGACAAGTTAAAATCTAGAATTGTGAACTTTATGAATTTCATGGTTGATTTATAATCATTGAGTGACATTTCGAATATAGGTAGTAATAATATTTTTATTGAATGTTAGTTATTGATAGAATTTAACAAGGAATTTGAAGGCATACTAAAGGTAAAGAAGAGTATTTCATTTTGTTTTTGGAAAAGTAAATTATATAATTATAGAAAAAAATTGAAGTGTGGCACAAAGCATTTGGAAGCATTAACAATTTTTAACTTTCATGATATTATGGTATCAAGATAATGATCCACATGTGGTTCTTATTTATTTAGTTGTTATGATAATGATGTTGTATGCTCATAATGAATATGATATGCATAGGAATTATGATGCTATAATATGAGGTTTATTGACATGTGGTTCATTTATTATGTGAAGTCATCATATATCTTTGATGCAAATATGTTGATGTTATAACTTATGATGGTATTTCATGAGGTGAAGCATGTGATAGTTGCGTACAAATTTATGACATGCATGAGCATGCAGTTCATTATTATTCATAATGTTGTGATTAACAATGACGAATGTTCTCATGATGACATGCAAGACTTGGCATGTGGATTATTTTCTATGATATTATAATGGTATAGCTAATGCATTGGTTGCATGTTGAGGTGTGATGATTGACAGGACTCCACAAATGGGCTGAGAGGGCCGTTTTATTTGATGATATTGTGCAAGCGCATATGCACGAGGGAGAATAAGTAACACCATATGGGCAGGGCACAAACTCGATCAACACTACATATGACAGTGGTTCCCTTGCCTTGTGTAGCTCTTGATGGACAGCTCTTGAGGGCTATGGGGCCATCTTGAGGAGGCCAAGTGCCTGATGTTCTAGGTTAGATGCGTGTTATTGGATTGGAATGCCGAAGTCTGGTGGGGGTGTAAGGACTTCTATGCCTGGGGCTGTGTGCCTTAGTGAGTTGTGGAGGGAGTGGGCCAACCTTGCGAGATTCCCGGAGTCATTGAGTACGTTACTGGATGCCTGCCTTGGGGCAGATGAGATCTGAGTTGGGCGGGAGCCTTGGGGCTAGCCTTGGAATAGGATATAGACCGGGGAGGCTTATGCCTGGTTCCGAAAGTGGGAAAAAGGACAAAGATTCCTTGGGATTTCATGGGTGTTGTGAAACTTTCGATGCCTACTGGTTATACTAGTTCAGCAGAGGGTGTCAGCAACATGAAGTAATAAATAACAAAATAAAATGTTAAATAATTCAACTTAACTTCTGGACAAAGTTCCTTAAAGTGGGGGAGTATTTAATGTCTTTTAATAATAAACAATAAATAATAATAATAAATATAATAAATAATAAGTAGTAAATAATATAATATAATATTAAAATACAAGAAAATAAATAATAAACAATAAATAAAAATTAGTAATAGTAAATAAATAATAAATAATAATAAAATAATAAATAAAAATACTAAAGCTCTAAATAAATATAAATATAAATAAAACAAGGAAGCAGTAAAAATTAGTAAAGCTATCAAAAAGTAAAAATAAAAGAATAAAACAAGAAAGCAATAAAGTTGCATGTTGACACATGGAGTGTGTGCATGTGGTTCCCCTTCCAAGGTTTGCTCTATTTAATAGATGGTGAGGAAGATGAGAGGCATTCCGTCATTCCATAATTCCACCATCCATTCTCTTGGGAGAATAGTGTGTAAGACAAAGGATTCCCTAGCAGTAGTATGTTGATTGAGGGCTCGGGGCTGGCCAGTTGTAGCAAGAGTTTGTGCAACTGAGCCTACGATTGGGTGGAGAGTCGTCTCCAAAACCTTGTTGTAGTTAGCAGACTTCAACTGAAATCACAGGTAAGTGTCTCTACTCATAGTTTTGAACTTTGATGTTAATTAGTGGATAATTGCATATTGATTATAAATTACTTGATTAATCTAATTAATTACATGTTTATTTTGGGCTGTTACATTATCTACATCCTCTTATAGTTTTTGTGGGGTTCATGATGGGATCTTTAGATTCCTTATGAAAAACATGGCGTAGAAAATTTGAGCCATAATTAGATCCTAAATTGTTTTGCATGCCCCATGGTCTTATGCAAATATTACAAGAGAGATACCATCTAATATCAGCTTCAATGGCCATTCCCATCATGATCATCTTGGAAAGAAGTCTTAATGAAATCATTGCCATTAAGTTACACTGGCATCATCATTAAGCACAATTTTATAATTTTATGGAAGGAAAACTAGTCCTAACATGTAACCCATAACATTCGTTAGTTAGTTTTCCCCATCAACATTTAATGACTTAATTATAATGTAGTTAACCTGACCATTCCAGAATCACAGTTAACCTGTAAGCATCAATGGGCATTAGATTAAGACTATTGTAGCTAACACTAACATGGTTTTTCATGTAGAGTCTTACGAGCTTGTGATACCACTGTTAAATGAAACATAACTACCCAACCCTCATGCATGTCCTATAAAATCATTCCATCATTAAATATATAGTTAAATGTTATATCATAGTTCACTCACATGCATAAGCATTTATTACCTAACATTAAGGCTTGTTATGTCCCTACATTAAATTAAAATGATATCCATGTTTAGATTCAATAACTATACCATAATCAGGTTTGTGCAAGTAGTTATGTCCACATTGATGGCCCCATGCAAAACCTATTAGTAGTAAGATAGTTCCATAGCCATAGTGATAGTAACCACCTAATAAGTCTCTACCACTAACTTTACTTTTAGATGTAATAGTGTAACATACATAAGGCTGAAATCATTGACATAGTTACAGATTACACTACCGACATAACTTATGTAATATGAATACAATATCATTATCCAGATAGCACATAAGTTAAAAGTAATACATATACTCCCATACATCTCAACATACTATAATCTTCTACTAGTTTAAGTTGAAGACACACTAAAACCCATAAACGTCATATGAATAAACTGCAATTCTTTCCATACCAATATATATAACACGCCATTTATATCACTAAAACAAATAATAATGACATAAGGGTAAGAGAACAACACACAACACATCAAATTCATGTGAATCCATCTAAAAAACCACTTGGAGGGAGGAGCACCACCACCCAACCATGAATCACCTATGATTCCCCCTGAGCCAAAGATCAAGTTCCAAGGATCAACTGTCCTCAATTGATCGATGCACTCGGTATTTAATACACTCTTTCATGATTTAGTTTCCATTAGCCGCATCCCGCTTTTATGGATTTTTCCATTTTCCTTGGTCTTTTCCGGAAGATGTCATCTTTATCTCCCACAAGGCTTTTCCTCATAAAAGCTTACCTTTATCTCCCACAAAGCTTTTATGTTCGATGGATCTTTATCTCCCATCCATTTGATGGATATCCAATCCATCCAAGCTTATCTAGAATCACATCTAGAAGCTTTATTATGAAAGATTCATCTATATCCCATTCCTCAATGGGATTTGGAAAGAATATCCTCTCTCTTAGTGCTCCACCCTCCAAGTGATTTATTCTATTAATTTATTTAATAACACATTTTCTTTTCATATTACATATCACCTAGCCTTTCTCTGCTTAGGTTTAGAATAGTTTAACCCACAAAGGAGGGTATCACACCTAAATTTCCTTAGCTTAGGTTTACAATCATTTAACACAAAAGGGAGGATATCACACCTATCTTTAACTCAACTTAGGTTTAAAATAATTTAGTACACAAGGGAGGGGTGTTACATAACCCCCCTTAAATTTTACACTGTCCTAGGTGTAACACTGCATGATGTCTTCGTTCACAAGTAACTAGCTTCTGAATCAACCGCCCTCATGGCTCTGCCATTTGATGCAATTTTTCCGATGTATGTCTGTCACAAGGAGTGTTCCCAGCATGTCTCCTTCCATAGCTACATCAGTCTCAAGGAGTGCTCTCCTATCATAACTACATGTAACATTTTTTCAAACCATTTGTGAGAATTTATAGATGCAAAATTTTAACTATGATAAATTTCATCATTTTATACTTAATATTATTAAAGTAACTATTGCTCATTTTTTTCATTTTATCTGAAGAATGCATGTTTGTTCTGGCATCCTTCCAAGCCTTTGTATTCTTTGTTGAAAACTTTCTTCTTGTAGTTTCTCTGCATACAACACATCTGTTAGCATATTTTCCCACATCAATATGCATGCAATGTCATATCAATATATACGATTACGAAGAATATATATGATAAACATATATGATGTATGTCTATATATATATATATTATATATATATATAATATATATATATATATATAGATATATATATATATATGTTTATCATATATATTCTTCGTAATCGTATGTATGCTAAACTTAACCTTGGTTACTTATCCTTGAACCACTTCTTTCTTTTATTCTTCTATGCAACCACCCAGTCGGTTGTCCTTCTAGACATCTACCCAATGTCTTCATGAATACCTACACATAATGTGTATTATATACATTGATATACATACCATATTTTAAACATGTAACATATGTAGTCATACAAGTATCGTATGTACTATTGTACATAGTATCATCTGTGCTACAACCCATCATACCATTCCCATGTTATCACCTGCATGACAAAACTTTATCCACATTTATTTCCTACCATGTTAGTATCATACCAAACATTATTTTATCTTTTTCTAGCAATTTAAACAATTGTGCTCAGTTGACAAGAAATTTGTATGAGCATGGTTCATTTCTGTAATCAAGGAAAGTTTTTTCAAGTATAAATCATTTTATGATTTCATGTGGATGTAACACAATATCAGTGATATAGTATATATTCATGCATATTTGCATCTTAGGAAGACTATTAACTCATAGTTTAATACTACTTCCTTCTTCAATCATTTATCTCAGGTGATTTATTATTGCCCTTTTTATGTTTCAACAACTTATCCACTCTGCACTATTCTTTACCAATGTGATCATCATGTTATTTTCTTCTACAGATTATGCCCCTTTATAGGCATTGGCATAACTACATCTTTCAAGGTTGTTGTACAATCATTTCTATATGAATTGCCTAACGAACCAAGACCAATACCGGAGTTCATCATGAGTTGCAAGATAATCCATTAAAATCAAGACTCTTTCATTCCATGGATGCCTGACATGTTTCATCAACTACCACATTTTATAAGGTTATGATATTGTACACCCATATGTTTACATGGAAATTTTATATGCCTCATTATTATGTGTAGATTTTGGCATGATTCTTTCCACAAAAAGTTTATCTTCATGATCCCTTAACTAAGATTATGATAACAATATACCAAGTAATCCATGACAATGCATGAGTATATGTATCATAAAACAATAAAACAGTGATGAAAACATGGACTTCCTCTATTGAAGCCAGCTATAATGTTAATACCATGATGATATATGTCAATTACATCAAATGTTTAAAATGCTCACAAGCTTCCTCAGTCAACATTCTCTAGATAACCATCTCTTAATACATAACATATTCAAAAACCATCTACTAACCATATCCTACCAATAGGCCATATTTATTACAAAGGCTGATGGCTAGTACCTAACAATGTAAGCCCACTTCCATAACCATCTTTACATTAGATATTATGATAAAAACATAGTAGCGAACTACAATTTGTGCATAACCTTTGACGTGATAGTAATTATTAACCGTTATACCTTGTTAAGTGGATTGTATCCACACTTTCTTATGCTATAAAACATTCGAGAGTGGATCAGTATCATACCATCATCACACCTCTCTCACCACAAGTATAATATCCTATGGCATTGATCTTCCCAATCTATCATCTTCCTTTTTCGCCACTTGTCTAGGGAAGATAGTTATGTAGGCCTTAATGATTATTTATAAGGATTTTTATATAACAGTAGGAATTAATACCTACTTCATTAATCTGATACCCTTTAAATGTGTGTTTAATATATTGTTTTAAAAATGAAAAATGCTCATAGCTTGATCATGCAATCTCGTTGTCTCTTATCATAAGAACATAATAATTCATCCTAAATACAACTTTAGATGTAGTTCAAGCAACTCAAAATCCATACATGGATGCAAAAGTCAATTCTGCATGCTTGCTTAACATTTCAAGAAATAGATCATTCTTCCACAATCCAAGACAAAACTAAATACCCACCTTTAATTATCTCTCTCTCTCTCTCTTTTCTACCATCCATCAAGAAGCAAAACCATATATAATAACATGTTAACATTAGGTTCTCCTTAGTCATTTTTTGAAGAACCATCACGCTAAACGATCATGCTCCTTTGTAAATAGATGCATTAAAAAAATGATTTTATTATGCCATTTCATGCTCTCTATAATAATCTTATTATTCTTGGGAATCTTTACCATTGCATGACACATTACTAAGTTTTAGCATTTCCCCCTTTATATAATCATCCTTTGAGGACTAGTTCTTGGCTTACTGAGTCATTTCACTCAGAAATTTTTCCATTTCCAAAATGTTAACAAGGAAAAACTATATTGAAAGATTTTTCTGGGTAGGAAAAAAAATCATATTCATTCGAGAAACTTGACTTATCTAACCCTAAGAACAAAATGATTTCAAAAAATATCTCTTATAAGAGAGTAACACTCAATCAATCGCGAATGTCGAGACTACAAAGACTAGCTCGTCTTTTTCTACAACTCTGCAACAAAGTTTCCCAATGTTTTCAACAAAGTAAGGGCAATTAAACAGAGTGGGAACAACCCAAGAAATTTTCTAGAGTATGGAAGATTTATTTTGAAAATTTTCACCATCTTAAATAGGTTTTCTATATGGATTCCTTCACTTTGAAATGTTGAGAGCTTCTGATCATCCATATTTGATTAGATTTTCCAAATTTTTATAAGTGGTCTTTCCTTGTGCTACAAATTCCCTAGGTAAAATGACTTTACAGACAATCTCAATAAAAAATGTGAAGACAGCTAAGCATCATTATACACATTTATGATGACCATTTTAATTGACCAAGCATTATTTCTAGTTGAATGAAACATTGCAACCTCCCCAGAGAGAAGGAAGAAAGAAAATGATTTTTGAATGGAGGCACATTAAAGAACACTCTCAATAAAACAAAATGGGTTATCCATAACAAGAAAAGTATTTCAAAAAGAAGCTCGTTAATCCATTTATATAAAATCATGCTTATTCAGATAGAGATGCATAGTCATGTTAGCTCTGCAAGAGAGACAACGTCGATACACTTACTTGCTTGCACATATATCTTCTGATATTCATAGAAGTCAGCCATCCTTTTCCTTTGCAAGGGTCACAGAGGATGCCAGCACCCTTTACTTGCTAGAATGTAAAGCACGATTAAAAATCAATAATTTATATGCATAATCAGGAAACAGATTCAAGTATATACTATGGTTGCATCAAATGCTCGCAGGGAATAGTAAGAAAAACTAGCATAGATGTATGTATGGACGTGAGAGCATGGAGCGCATGGCCTAGAGGAAAATTATACCAATCTTACGTAGGCAATATTTATCCAAGAAATATCTTCCTTCTATCATACATACAATCATGGTAAGATTTTATCTTCTTTCTATCTGATATACTATGGCTAAGGAGGAGGTACTTACATAGATAATTTGAGGCATCATTGAGAGCACAGCTCGTTGTAGCACTCTGCTCCCTCCCAACGAACTCCAAACAACTGTTATATTTCCAGTTGACTAGCCAACTTCAAACAATATATGAAATGTTCTTTCTGGGGTAAATACGAAACATGTTTTCATTTGAATCTTGACTTATCGAACTTTCAATAATAAAAATGCGCACAATGTAATACAGTAAATAAAAAAAGGAAGATATATATATATATATATATATATATATATATATATATATATATATATATATATATATATATATAATATATATATATATATATATAATATATATATATATATATATATATATATATAATATATATATATATATATATATATAATATATAATATATATATATATATATATATATCATTAATGTGTAACGACCTTACAAAGAATTATTCATTTTAACAAAAATTTAATGCTTGATATCCTATGTCTCTTTTCAATTTATTTTTCCTTGGGAGGTGGGCATGCAAATCTAGTGGAGGGGTCAGAGTGCAATCCACTGAAGCTCTCGAGCCAATTGAATTCGAACAACTAGAGCAACACGCGACCATAGGGAAACTCACCCTCCCCTAATGGTGGGTTGTTTACAGGGTGAATGGCTCAGCCTTCCCCTATGATACCCTAAGAAGACTTAGGGATAAGATGAATGGTTCTCCTATTGAGGCATGCTACCCATGTAGTTTGGGACTCATGGGAAGTACCTCTCATCTAGCCAATGAGCAGGGAAATGGGGTTAGGGACCATAGTAGTACTATCAATGGACACATTGTTGTATCTACCATACTCCCTATTCTAGGATGACCTCCATTGGTCTGGGATCAATGAAACTGATCTCAGACAAATATGAGTGGATTGAGACACTCCCTTGTGATATTGATCTGGGATCAACGAAACTGACTACGGGTCAGTAAGGGTGATATGACTCACTCTCTTGGAACTGATCTGGGATCAGTATGAGTGGTTTGAGACACTTTCTTGTGATATTGATCTGGGATCAATAAAACTGACTTCAGGTTAGTAGAGAATGGTATGAGACATTCTCGATCAATTCTTCTTCTTCATGGTTCAGCAAAGTAGAGCACAACTCAGTAGAGTAGAGCATAGCAATGCAGGGCATTGATGGAAAAGATAGTACAGTTAGACATATGGATCAATGGATGGAGTTCTCCCTAGTTGAGAGGAAGTGTTAAAATTGGAAACTAGAACCAAACTCCATGTGGATCATCTTATTTATGGCAGCGGTTATTTTTCTTGGATCCCTCTCATCGAGACGTGTAGGATTGATCTAAATATCATATGATCCCGATAAATATTCATGGAGTTATGAATTTATTTGTGTTATAAGACAATTCGTCAAGCTTGGAAAGCAACCAAATAAACCCCACATGTGCTGAATGTTTTATTATAAAAGGGTATGACTTGAAAGTCATTTCTCACATAGACTTCCACCTTGATTTCTCTCCACTTGTCTTGGGTTTTAGTGGAAGATAAATCTAGGAGTGGAAGCCCTAGATGTTGGAGGAAAGAAGACTAAGGGAGCTACCCTAGAGGAGGTGCCCTAGCCATAGACGCAATAAAATGAAGGCTCTACGTAGGTTTCTATAGCTGTCAATTGAATCCCTAGATGTTATCAAAGGGAAGTCCCTAACGCAGACCTAAATCCTGCCCTAACGCAGACCTAAAAACTACCCTAACGAAGTCCTAAAGGTTGCCCTAAATGTTGTCCTAAAGGCAGCCGTAACACATCCAATAAGGCATCCCTAATGCTATCCTAAGACATCCCTAACCTACATTATCTCAAGGGTATCCTACACATTGTTAAGCTAAAGATAGACGTTGTCCTAAAAACACAAATGATGCCCTAGCCATAGGCATAAGGTGCCCTAGATTCAAGCCTAATGTGGTTGAAAGAGAGGATTGTTTAAGGAGAATTTGAGGGCTTAAACATGCCCAAGACAACAATATAATAAATAGGATAGCAAGATATGCTAAGGTATATGGGACAACTGGGCTACTTGGTGCAGCAAATAGTGGGGCAACAAGCACTCGTAGGAACAACAACTATGATGGGACACCAACACGTTGGGACAACAACTATGATGGGACAGTATCAAGGTACCTTATGAGTATTAGGCACAACAATTACAACCATATTTCTAGGCAGTAGTAGCAAGGGACAACTGCATAATAAATGGGAGAACTAGGCATGGTTCTTGGTGCAGCAAACAATGAGACAACAAGCACTCATAGGAACAACAAATATGATGGGTCTATAGCATGTTGGGACAACAACTATGATGGGACAGCCCAATGACATAGGACAACAATGACAATTTTGCAGCAGTGGCACAAGTGGGACAACAGCTATTACATAATAGCAACAAGCATGGACTGCAGCAAGCATGACCAACATGATAAGCATGGTTAGCATGGCAAGCATGGACAACATGGATAGCAGTGTCAAGCATGATGCTGCAAGCACATGAGACATGCTATATGACAACATGGTTCAAGAATGGCACGTGGAACAACAATGGAGCATAAGGTGCAGCAGTCATGAGGTCCAAGTTTATGATGATGGGTGCAGCATGGTGCAACACAGTGAGGTGCAACATGATGACGAGATGCAACACAATGATAGGTGAAGGAGTCAACTTGGAGAATCAGTTGAAGCAGGGCCTTCAACTGATCTCATGTATCATCTTCTTAGAGATGATCTATGCTCTAATCTAGATAAGTCAAAGAGTTGACTTATGTTGTAAATGTACTATCTCTCTCTCTCTCTCTCTCCCTGCTGAACTATTGAATAACATATAAGAATAATAGTTTCCCCACATGGGGGTGTGTCCCTGGCTAGTGCCACATCTTGTGTCCTCTTGTCCTGGCTTGTCTTCTGTGATTTATGTTTATGTTCTATATGCAATTTATTATTATGCTGATGTGATTGCTAATATGGAAAAGGTGTTGAGCTAACTTTGAAAATTGAGATAAATTTCTCTAAGCATAGAACATACTTAAAATTCACAAATAGGAAAATGTGAAATATTTGTTATTTCTAGTTTACAAACCGATGTTCCTAGTTATGCCTATTGCATTATAAAGTAAAGGTTTTATTCATAGTTGAATTAATTATGTGTCTATGCAATAAATCTCCCTCGTCACCCATGTTCTCCTGTACATACCCTATCCTTTGCACATCCTTCATTCCATAGATTTTAAAATTCATTTCATTCATGTTCTTCCACACATAACCCTTCCTCAACACATCCTACATTCCACACAAAAGAGTTTAAAATTAATTTCTTCCCTGCGGAAAAAAGTTCCCTTTGTAGCCCCATTCTCCCACACATACCCCATCCTCCACATAGTAAAACATTCACACAAGGAAGCTCCACAAAATGAAACATAATAATATTAATTCGAGATTTTTTCACCTCCTCTGTCACCCCCCAACCTCACCTATCTAAAGGAGCCTACAACCATGTCAATTCTTTCGTTATTGGGCAGAGCAGTAGCATAACAATGCTTATGTTAGTGTGATAGCACTCAACAATGAAATGGTGTTTCATATATTTTTTTTTAAATGAATTATCCATGGGACTTCATTAGGGGAGTAATAACATACCACTTGCTTTATTATTAGGCGATATATATGAGGAAAAATTGACATAATATATTGAGCATTTAATAGGGGGTAAATGATTTTTATATTAGCAGGTATAAAAAATGGAGCTCAAAGTTAATGAAAAATATAAAGGGGTATAAAAAACATTAATGAAAAAAGGGATACCTACAATATCTAGTGAAAGTAGGGGATTTTTAGTCAAGAAGGTGTATTGGGTTCATACTAGTAAGGGGTCAAATAACGTGACTTTTAGAGGTATTTTCCAATATTTAGTCAAATCAAGGGTATTGTTTAGTATGCCACGAATGCACATAATATGTCAGAGTCTCATTGAGTGAAGTCCCCATGGAATTGTGAGGCACTCAAAAATACTGAAAATAAAACACCCTCCACTAGGGGAATTATGTCCCACCAGAGATCACTCAACCAATCAAAAATTAGAAATAAGATTCATAGGAAATTAGAAAATTATTTTTGAATTTATGAAAAAATAGAAATATTATCATTTTCACAAAGCTTTGGTTAAAATTGCAAAAACACAACAACATAATGTAGAGTCAACACACTTTGACCGCAAAGCTATGTTATAGTCCCTGACCAGACAGAGATTAATAAAAAATTAATACAGGTTGCAACTTATAAATTTCTAAAATTTCCATTTGATTTGAATAAATATTAATTCACGTGTGTATATATATATAATAATATTATATAGAGAAGGAGAGAGAGGGAGAGAGAGAGAGGAGAGAGAGAGAGAGTACATAATAATTATATAAAATAAAATACGTTTATAAATATATTAGAAATTCAAATGAAGTTAGAAAATAAAAATAAAATGATTATATAAATAAATTTATAAATAAGTTCAAATCCTTTGTTTGCAACCTAACCACCAAAAGTTTACTAATAATTATGTGTCAGGAGGGTTGTTAGGTTCCTCTAGGTCACAAAAATAATAATAATAGCTATTTTTATTGTTATATATTATTTGGTGTATGTCTAGTCTATGTATGTTCTAATAGTTACTTTATTAAATCGTTAAAAAATACTTCTATCCTCATTCCATATTAACAAAATCCTTCTATATTTTTTGTTTGTTAAACTAAAACTATCAATATATCATTTTAATAAAAATAATCCTTACTTCACAAACACACACATACACATATATATCATTTTCACAAAATAAACATTTGTACACTCCAATAGTTATAAATCTCAACATCTCGCATCACTTTTAATATCTATAACATATAAAATCTATTTTTTGTACTTACAAACAGAAAATATATATATATATATATATATATATATATATATATATATATACTTCACACATATATATCCAACAAACAAAAGGAAATTCAAAAAGAAAAAGTAAAAAACTTAAAATATCAAATGCTTTGACTATCATTATAACATTAAAAATATATTTACCCCATAAGGCGTTTCCCTTTGAAAATAAGTCCCGTCCCATGCTACCTATCCCTTTATGTACCTTTGATTTAAGTGTTAGACGATACAAATAACCTCTTCCATCCAGTTAAAAACTAGTACTAGTTAGTTACAATTATCTAATGAAATTCCATATCACATATGATAGACTTAGTGTACAATTAGAGTACTGGAAAAATAAGTGGAAAAAGGGCTGTAAATTGTGAGGAATAATTACACCAACAGTCTCTGCAAGCCTTCTTTGCGTTGGGGCCCAGGTATGGGAGGAAACAAGGTGCCAAGAGGCAGATAGGCTATAAATTCTAAAGAATAATTACAATAGTAGTCTCTGCGAGCCTTATTTGCGTTGGGGCCCCAGTATGAGAGGAAACAAGGTGCCAAGAGGCATATCTGTCTGTTCAGTAAGATTCCAAGTCTAAACATTTATCCAACTAACGAAAAAGGAAAAAAGAAATAAAAATCGTTTCATTTATCTTCTTTTAATTTGTAAGGTTGTGGATTGTAGCTTGGAGGTGAAGCTTTCAAAGAATCTTGAAGGTGAAAGTCAAAGAATATTTCCATTTCTGCTAGGTTTTAAGCTTCAAAATCGAAGCTAGGTTTCCTTTTTTCCATTGAAGGGTGTGAGGAAGCATGTATTTGGAGTTCGGCTGCAAGAAAACTAATAACGCAAGATGGGGATTCAAATGTTTGTAACGGATCAATTCGATCGTCTTCAAAATTCGTTAGTTTGGGTGATCTTTAACAAGTTAGGTGACATCAAATCCCTAGGGTGGTGCCCATTTGTTTTGAAAAAGTTTAACGGTTTGGTGACGGAGGTGGAGGATGTCGTGGTGAAGGTGGACTGTGTGATCTCTAGTGAGGAGAGCGGGAGTTTGAGCCTCAAGAGCAAGGGATTTATAGGTATTTTTGTTAAACTTGTGATTGGTAGTATAGTTAAGCCCTTACAAGGATTGCAATAGATCCTTGGGATGAAGAAAGTATTTCTTGTCGAGGTTTCACATCATTCCCTTGGCGAGGCACTAAAAAACTTCAAGGAGATTCAAAATCTTCACCTTGAGCTTCCTGACAGAGATCTTGGTGTTGGGGATGATGGGATGTTGAGTTGGAAAGATGAATTTGGTAGTACACTTGAGAGCTGCATGATATTGGGATCCACATCGTTTTTTTGCGTGAAGAATTTGAGGAAAAATCCTCGTTCTACTATTCGAAGAATGGAGGAATCTAACCAGATTTTGGATGATAATGGCAGTATACCACAATCATTCTACACTGATGTCAGCTGAAGCTGAGAGTAGTTTGGACCATAACCACATTAATTGCAGCTTCTGCAAGGCATTATTTGTCACAACAAATAATTTATGATCATCCAATGCTTCATAATCTCATTCTCACAGATGCAAATGGAGAAGGGATGCTTTGTATGGGGAGAGAATAGTTGCAGGATTTCAGGGACAAGTCGCTAGCAGCCTTAATTGCATTAAAAAGGAGATCAACAGAGTTAAATCTGGTGACATTAGTTTTTGACTAGACTCCAAAGGAATTTATTTACACGAAGCAACCTTTTTGAGATGTATAAGTAGTCTTGTGGAGGTTTCTGCTAATTTGATTTATGCAACTTATATGTTTCCATAGCAAACTTGTTTGTGAATGCATATTTCTAGTAAATTTGGAACCTTTTTTATTGTAGCTGGCCTATATTTGTACCTGCATTAAACATGTGATGCTTATTAGATTTGGCAGAGCAGATTAAACTAATCAAAACCCCACTCAAATTTGACAAAACAGGCTTAGAATCATAAACTCATTAAATTGGTCAAGGCCTATTTCAAATTTGAAATCACGCATATTCAATTGGCATCTATCTTGTTCCAAGCATGAAATTTCATGGAATCCATTAAGTTAGTAGTATAGGTTGCTTCACTTTTACCTCGTGATATGTTCATTCTATAGAGAATCCAAATGAGGAATGCATGGATAGTAACCGAGATATTGCCACCAATCGCAAAAAGTTTTTTTTCTTTTTCTTCTCACAATCGTTCTCAATACTCTTTGCATGACTTGAATTCAAACATTTAGTTTATTTAATGTTTGCAAATCAAGAACTTCAGGTTGGAAGATGTTCTTTGTTACATTGTAATTGTTGTACGTCATAATGTTGTTTCAAGGTTAACAAGACAAACTAGATAGAATCATCAAAGGTTTTGGCTTTACTTAAACATTTGCAAGAGCTCAAGGCCTCAGGTCCGGAAGGTGTTGTGTTTAGCCAGTGGACTTCTTTTCTAGACCTGTTGCAGATACCTCTTAGAATGTAGGGAATTTTTTCTATTACTTAGTTATTTATCCTTGTTTTTGTTATTTGTTTATTAGGTTATTATTTTATTACCTCATAAAGAGAAATCTGAGTTATTGGTAGTTATGAATATATAATTTGGAAATAAGATACGGCATGCACGTGAATGAATAATCCATATTGTTTTACATTGAGCTCCCAACACTTCATTTCATTTGTAATCTTAGGTTTATGGATAAAAAATTAATTGCATTAAAAAAGAGATCATGAGAGTTAAATCTAGTGACATTAGTTTTTTACTAGACTCCAAAGGTGTTTTGTTACACGAAACAACCTTCTTGAGATGTATAAGTAGTCATGGAGAGGTATATGCTAATGTGTTCTACACAACTTATATGTTTCCATATCAAAATTTTGTGTGAATGCATATTTCTGGTAAATTTTAAAGCCCCACTCAAATTTGAAAAAACATCTTAAAGAATCACAACCTCTTTAAATTGGTCAAGGTTTATTTCAAAATTGAAATCATGCATATTCCATTGGCATCTATCTTGTTCCAAGCATGAAATTGCATGGCATCCATTAACTTAGTAGTATAGGTTGCTTTTCTTTTACCCCATGATATGTTGATTCTATAGAGAATCCAAATGAGGAATGCATGGATAGTAACTAAGATATTGCCACCAATCACAAAAAGTTTTTTTCTTCTTCTCACAATCGTTCTCAATACTCTTTGCATGCCTTAAATTCAAACATTTATCTTATTTAATCTTGCAAATAAAGAAATTAAAGTTGGAATATGTTGTTTGTGACACTTTAAATGTTGTATGTCATAAGGTTGTTTCACGGTTAATGATATGTAGCATTTTCTTGAACCAAAATTATAGGATGAGGCCTCACGTGTGAAAGTTGTTGTCATTCTCCAGTGGACTTCTTTTTTATACCTATTGAAGATACCTCTTAGAAGGTAGGGCTTATGCGGACTTACTTTTTGAAGGAATAATTAGGTCTATAAACAGACTGAAGGTACCACCATACAAACCTTTTTCTTCTTGGGATGGAATGCTTCAACCTCACCTACTAGATGAATTTCTTTTTGAGAGATTCCATGTTTTTGATCGCATTTTAACTATTGCGCTAGAAAGAACAAAGGTATGTGGAAGAGGAGATCAATTATTTTCTCCAATAATCGCCTAGTTGAAATTTGTCCTTGGGTTTTACTATTTTAATATCTTCATGCAATCATTTCCTATGTTATTAATCCAACATGTTTGTTGAGTTTTGTAGTAAGAACTATACAACATCTATTATTGACTACCATTGAAGCTGCCCAAATTGTTGTTATGATCTCTGTCTCATTTATTGTTGTGAGCATCAAGAAGACCATCAACCTGGTGGTGATGAAGCAAAGTCTACTCAATAGAAATCTCACGAGAGAGCTAATGCTCTTGTTCAAGAAATTCTTGGTGCTTTAGAAAGGAGATTTGGCTTGGAAAGCTCGTCCCATGCCTTAGATCTTGGCATCAAGGATCCATTACATCTGTTACCTGATTGAAGAGAAAATAGTGATGGTACTATACCATGCCCTCCTAAGGAATGTGGTGGATGTGGCATTCCTATTTATCGTTCTTCCTATGCTGAAGTAAATTCGGGGTTGAGAAGTTGTTGGAACAAGAAGTGGAGGCCAAAATTCAAGGTAAGTAAATTAATATGTTTGAAAGACAAGTGGGAGTCATAATATTACTTTATACTTCTGGAATTTAACAATCAATCATGTTGTAATTACATTTTTTATGAGGAGTAGCATTAATAATAGGACAGAGGAAATTAGGGTTTTCTACAAGAAGTTTTGTGTAATCGAACTCAATGTGAATTAGGTGTGTAAAATAATGTGAATGTTGAATAATGTGATTTTTCTATAATATTTATGCTTCGTACCCTTTCTTCTTACCCTGCTTCCAAAGTCTTCATTCTACATATCCACAATTGTTTAAGCTAGCATTCTCCTTTTGCTTAGATGTATTCCTCTGAGAATAAAATGCACTTAAATATGGCATCAGAGACAAGATGAATAACTACTTTATTAAATGACAGAGACAGAATGAATGGCTACTTTTCTAAATATAGAAATATTTTTACTAGTGGATTGGGTACCAAACCTGACACCTCTACAACAACTTGGGCTACAGCATCCTCAGTAGCCTTGTGCTTCTTGAAATCTGATTGAGAAGAAACATATCTGATCCCATCGAGAATAATAGATGAACTGAATTTGGGGGTCATGGGAAAGGCCTTCTTGTGTAGTCTCATAAACAGGCTTGGGCAACGATCCTTTCTTCACATATTCCTCCAACTGGCTCTTGAACATGATAATGTCTGACATACCTAAAATCACTGTAAGAGAACAAACAAATTTACTAACTATGATAAAACAGGAAAATAAAATAAATACTTCGGGTGTTCACCCCCTTTGGTTATGCATATATGCTAAAAGAAACCATAATTTACATAGAAGAACGATAATTTACACAGAAAACCCATAATTTAAACAAGAAAACAGAAGTTCACCTCCCTTGGTGATGGAAATTTGGTCTAACTTCACTTCAGGATGTCTCTATGTCAACCTCTCCGAAGAATACTATTGTGTCTTATTATAATGTTGTGACAATGCACTATATAATAAGGATAAGCGGTAAATTCACTATGTTGGGTTAGGCAGCTTGGGTTAAACTCGTTATTTCTTGTATTTTGGGTTAAATTAAGCAATTTGACTGGTTTGGATCAAACTGCAAGTGGAGATCGAAGGGTTGCATTTATGAAAATAAATACTTTCCTTCTCATGGCGTAGAGGCTGACCGATTGAGTGGTCAATGTATTGAAAATTTAATAAGAGCTAATTTACATTTTTTAAACTAAATTTGATTTCACATAGATTTGTGTAAAGACAACATTATTTATTATATTAATAAAGTATTTATACAAGATCTTTATTTATTATATTAAGAATGTTTTTAATACTTAGTTGTACTTAGGAAGAATACTATATTTTCTTTTTTATCCTGACATTCATTCATATATATATATATTATATATATATTTATATATATTATATATATATATATATATGTTTAAGCTGAGGATTGGGAGTGAATGGGTGCACTGTCAAGGTACTTTTTGGGATAGGTTACTCATTAATGGACTTTAGAGTACTAAAAAAAGATAATTATGGATTTGAGATGAATATAAGTTGGTTCAATATTTTTTTTTTAAGGTTATCACTTAGCTAGGTATGTATGTAGTTATTTATTTTTTGATGATGATGCTCAAGGTTTGTGGATAACTATGTGTTCTCAATGATATGCACATTGTTACATTTTTCTTTGGATCATTTTCTACAGGGTTGGACACATTATTGAGCAAATCTAGGCCCTTCAATAGGGCAATGATGGTACACTTTTTCTTTGGAATTTTAATGTATTAATTATGAGGGAGTAAGAGTGGAGTATTATTTATCTTCAATAATCTACTCTAAGTAGTTTTCACGTTTGTTAGATAGTCTCATTTCACTCTTAAATTTTAGAGGTTGCAAACAAGAAAATTTAAAATCTTAATTGAAAGCATGATATACAATTCAATTTGTAGCTTTGGTTATTCACAACTTTTCTTCAATTGTCCCTTGGTGACATATCTCTTACATGGACACTTTTCAAAGTTACAAAGAGCCTTTGTGCATATTAGGAAGGTCTCTATTCTATGGAGAATTAGATCCAAAGAGCCTTTGAGCATATTACGAAGGCTTCTATTCTATGGAGAATGAGATCCTTACGAAGGCTTCAATTGCTTCTATTCTATGAAGAATGAGATCCATGACCTGTGTAGAGATTACCATTTTCTTCCCTTTATTAGTTCGTGCCTTAGGACATTTACCATTTTCTTCCCTTTATTAGTTAGTGCCTTACGACATTATAGTTTCCTCTTACATTGCCACATTTCATGTTTGTGAAAGAGTCACCACTAGTGTTAGTAAATAAATGTTCAATGGTTGGTAACATTTTTTGCAAGCACTTTTGTTCTCTATTTATTTTTAAATTACTTTTTTGAGTATAAATATTTTTTGTTAAGTTTACAATAGATATTATGAACACATAATTGCTAACAATCATCGAGAGGGAAAGTTAATCCTTTAAGAGACTCTTTGAATTTTCAAAAAATACCTAGCAAAATATTCATCATATGAAGCAATGAGATTAAAGAACAACACTAGTGAATTTATATATCAACTGTTTATGAGTGATACCATTTCAATCATTAACATTCACCATGATAATGCAAATGGTAATAACTAAGTTGTCTTTAAATACTTGCGTAAAATATCTAATATCAATGTGACAATATATATCCACCATGTTGTACATAATTGATAAGATTGAGTCTATGAAAATTGGTAAGATCACTCAAACAAAAGTCATGAGATAAGATAAAGTTACGTTTTATTCCAAATATCAAATCAACACCAACATGAAAAATTCCAAATGGAAAATACAACAGGGGTATATATTCTGAGGAACTACCTAACCTATATAAGTGTTTTCCTCTAACAAACCCTTCCCTGAAATTAAAAATATATGAACACTAAACCAATATGGATGGGAGAAGAAAAACTAACAAGGGAAAAACCTTGTCTTAAGCTTGTCAATTGTGTTCTTCCCTTCATTTTTGGAAATGGCTACGAAGATGTGAGTATTAATATGATAAAAATGCCATTTGGAGCTAGAAGGTAAAGAGAAATCAATTACATTATGCCAAATTTATAGATTCTATAACCTTTCCAACATGAGTTTCCTCTTAATCTTCAAATATGTTCTTTCAAGTTTCAATAGACACATATTTCATAGACTTTGAATAAATACAAATAGCAGATTACGTTAGATAACATAAATAATATTAACATTCTATAGCCTTTCCAATTTGGGTTTCCTCTTAATATTCAAAGATGCTCTTTGAAGTTTCAATAGACACATATTTCTTAGACTTTTAATAAATACAAGTAGTAGATGACATCATATAAGATAAATAATACTAACCTTCTATAACCCTTCCAATATGGGTTATCTCTTAATATTCAAATATGCTATTTCAAGATTCAATAGACACATATTTCATAGACTCTAAAGGAATATAGGTAGTAGATGACATTGGATAAAATAAATGAGAAAGTAGAATCAATAATAAGCACCTTTAGGCATCCCTAGGTCTAATCCAAAATCATAAACCAAGCTAAACTAATTAATACTTAAGGAAGGCAAAGAAGATTAATATCAAATATAAAGGATTGAGAATTGATACTTTTAAACGACTTCCTTGAGGGTAGTATCTAAAATTGGAAACTAGATATGCTCCCATCTTTTCAAAAGTAAAAATCCCATATGTTTCTCCTTAGAACTCAATGAATTTGAAAAATTATTTAGAACACTAAGGAGGAGTAATCACAATTTTGACTTAATGAAAAGGTACATGGAACTCGTAAACTGTCTATTAAACCCTCACTCTTTCAAGAAATAAGACCATATAATGCTGGTCTAAATCGGCAAGAGAAGGATTTATTGAGGAAAAAAACTTTAGGATATTTAATATACTACTCATAAACAAAAACATTACATAAACCCCATTCACAATCAACATTTTAATGGAACTTGAATCCATACTATACATGCTCCTTTGAACATGACTTCATAACATAAATTATTATCCTTGGCTTCTAACAGATAATAGAAAACCATTATTAGAGGCCTCAAAACATTAAAATTTATTCAACATTATTTGGAGACTTTGAACTCACTAAATATATACTTGAATTTATAGATGCTTAAAATCGCTCAAATCTTCCCACATGCCTTAATTTCTTCAAATTTGTCACAGATCTTCAAAATTTTCGGGAAAAATATTATTCTCAACTATAAAATCACTGAAATCATCTCTACCAAGGGCATTTCTTTTCGTCACGATGTTGCATACAACCATCAGTTTCTGGTTACATTTTTGTCAATACAACTTATTGGATAAACCGAGCCAATCAGAATGAGAATATTGATTCTATGTTGTCGAGCAATGACCAAATGCAATTGTGATATAATTGTATTCATTAATGAGAAACACTCGAATTTGTGGAAATGCATATAGGATAATTGCTTTCAAAGTTACCCTCTTTGACTGGAACTCATGGCCAAATGTTTGGACTCAAGGCATTAAACATGTCATATTCATTGTTGTAAATCCAAGTGAGTATTATTAAAACATGAGTGTGCCTACTTCAGACTAGGGAGTCACCAAAGGCCAAATTCAAAATTTTTATGTAAGTTTATGGAGACCATTGTAAACTTGTTGTAAAATGGTTTTTTATTTATCACTCGACATTTGTAAGTGTAGAGACAATAATTTATATTACAAAGGAAACCATTCCAAATATAAAACATTTAGATCACAATAACATATCACATTTCTACTCATCTATACTCTTCTTCCATATGCTACCAACTTATGACATTTTCTTTGTAACATTTGGTACAAATGCTAATTAATAATTCACAAAAGATCATAGTGATATTTATGATCTATCACAGTAATCATCCACTCTTTTAACTTTAATACAATTAAATAAATATGTCCCTTAAAATTAAATCCAAATAAATAGAAAAATAAAATATACTCCTAAACACTCAAGATACTAATCTTAAACCACAAAATCTCCCATTTACGCAATGAGTTTTATATGACGACCATGTTTTTTTATTTTCGGAATGTTTGGTTGCGAGTTACTATCTACCAAAAAAAAATATTTATGTGTGGAGTGAATGCTACGTTTCAACAACTTGTACATGCATTTTAGGATTATATATTTTTATTGGAATTTCAAGACAATATTTTGTTGTATGGAAAAAATATTACTATAAATCACAGTAAATTTTATAAATAATATTTTTTTTTAAAATTATTATCTTAAAATATAATTCTTTTATTAATTTATATTATAGATGTTTAATATTAAAATTATATTATGACATACTCATATAATATTTATTTCTTTATCATTATATAAACCATATATTTTTGTATCGAGAAACATTTTACAAGGAAGGAATATGTGGAAGTGTAAATGTTTTTAAAAAAATTAACATTTGACATAAAAATTAAAAATTAAAAAAAATGTAATATTAACTCTAACTAAAAATTTAGTATATGAAGGAGACGTTGTCACTTAAGGTTACATTAAAAGAATTTAAAAATTATATGTTAGCTAATATTGAATATGTCTGCTCAATTAAATTTTTAACCAAAGCAATCACCACATGATTGGTTAGGTTTTGTTTCCATTGTCTTCATTTACTAACAAAGTATGACCAAGTATACTAGTTATGTCTGGTTAGGTTATGTTTCCATTGTCTCCATTTCCTAACAAAATATGACCCAAGTATGCTAGTTATGTTTGGTTTGGTTATGTTTCCATTGTCTTCATTTACTAACAAAGTATGACAAAGTATACTAGTTATTCCCATTATGTTATCAAGTCCACATATTCTATTATACAAGGTATCCAATTTTGTTAATGGGCATGTTTGCTAGGTTTATATTTTAGGTTTTAGTTACTAGATGTTAGGTTTCATTTAACAATTCTCAGTTTCAAATTTTAATGCCTAAGTTTTGATTTTAGTCACAAGGCTAAATCCAATGATGATAATAATATACAATGATGCTAGTTATCAATCCAATCATTACATAGTTTTAGGGTGAGGAATAATTTTAGCATTTTTCTTAAGAGCCAGAATGATTTACTTATGTACTGTATAAACCAAGGCATTTGGGTTGGCGTTTCTACAATAATTCCTCCATTTATAGTGCTTCATTGAATCCCATTCTATTTTAACAACTTTGTTCAATGATTGAAAATCCTAAACAAATTATTTTTTCAACAACTAGAAACCCTCTCATCTATCCAACAAATATATATATAGTTTAGCCTACTCTCTTCTCTTCTCTGTTGAAACCATTGAAATGCACTAATCGAAAAATGATGGGAGTTACAATTGGAATTAAATATCCATGATACAGATTCTCAAGATATATTCAAGTTGTAGATTGTGTTTTTGTCAAAGGTAATTCTATTTTGAAATATGTCATTTGACCACATCCCCATAATGATAGTATACAATGATGCTAGCTATCAATCTAACAATAATATACAATGGTGCTACTTCTCAATCCAAATTATTAGGTAGCATTTTCATATAAGTAAATCTATTTTTTAATTTGATTCAAATTACTAGGTAGTTTGTTTATTTATTATTATTATTTTTGTAAGTTTGGAAAGATTATATCTTCATCATACCCAATATATCACCTTGATCAGGGTGGGGAATTGAACTCATGACTTCACATCAAGGAGTACCTGATCAGGGTGGGGAATTGAACTCATGACTTCACATCAAGGAGTACCTTAATAGAGTGCCCCGATCATTTTCTATCCAAGACAATGTAGACTATTTATTTATTTTATTTAATTATTTTTATTATTAATTTTATTATTATTCATTTCCGAGGAAAATCTAGGCAAATCCACCTGAAGGGATCAAATCCCATCAACCAAACTAGTCAAATCCTAACCCTAATAGCATCGAGGAAAATTGACCTTGTGACCTCCCAATGGCGAGTAATTTTAGCAACATTACCTCGAATAATTGAGATAACTTGCGAGGCTATATTAAGAAGTTGAACATATGACCTTCCAATTGCCAGGTACTTTAACGACATTACCTCTAATAATTGAGATAGCATGCAAGGCTATATTTGGAAGCTTCTTATTGCAATGGAGTGATGGAAAGTCTTTTGACTTGTGCCTTAGCCATTAAAGACCACAAATTTGACTTTGTCTAACATCAATGTGAGTTCATGAGATAGAATTCAGTTATGATGAGTTTATTTCCTATCTACTAGAATGGTCATCGAATGCATAGAGTTGGAGCTTTAGTCAGTTGGAGTCTTCTCTAGTTAGACTACAATATGAGGTGGCAGTGACAAGTTGAGTTAGAACAAGTTGAGAATTCATTTTTTATTCGAGAGAGAATAAGTTTCACTACAGAAGGAAACTCGAGCCTTCTTTAGTTATACTACAATATGAGGTGGCAGTGACAAGTTGAGTTAGAACAAGTTGAGACTTCATTTTTTATTCGAGAGAGAATAAGTTTCACTACAGAAGGAAACTCGATTGAACTGCGAATCGAACAAGGCCTCCTTCATGCTTCGAATTCTATCTATAAAGAGAGGGAAAGGGAAAAAATTCATATATCACTATTTATTGTGGAATACATATGAGTCTAGCAGAAATTTTGCACAAGGATTTAGGAGAAAGTGTGAAAGGATTGTGGATAAGGGATTAGGATTCTCATTGAAATTCAAGAATATCTTGAGCAGAGAATAGTTGTAGAGAATAGTGAGGAGAATCCTAACACTTTCCCATAGATAGATTGTTGGATGCACTAGCAACATGAATTGTAATAGATCCAATTACTCAAAGAACAATCAATAAAATACCACAACAAAGAAAGCAAGTTTTCTATTTTTCGGTGTCCTAGGTAAAACATGCATGTCAATTTCCCATAGATAGATTGTTGGTATCTCTAGTGTTTTTCTGCTAATTATTGATTGTTAAGAAACTCTATATCTTGGTGAAAGTAAATTTAGTTTGAGTTTTTAGTTTTTAGTTTTCTTGTTTTCCATTATTCATATAGTGTATTATTGATTGTTAAGAAACTCTATATCTTGGTGAAAGTAAATTCAGTTTGAGTTTTTACTTTTTAGTTTTGTTGGTTTCCATTATTCATATAGTTTAAGAGTTTCAAAGAAAAATATTATTTCTTATTTACTATTTTCTTTAGTGTTTAGTTTTTTGTTTTCTTGCTTTCGGTGATACATGTAGTAATTAGAATTTCAAACAAAATTATTATTTCTTATTTACTCTTTAAATTTAAATAGATGGTATCATTATAGAGTTATAGAAATAGAATAGAATTTCAAACAAAATTATTATTTCTTATTTACTTTTTAAATTAAAATAGATGGTATCACATTAGAAGTTATAGAAACAGAATATGAGAGAATTATAATTTGTAGTAAATAAGTGTGTCAACATTTTTTAACTATTGCGAAAACTCGTCTAGATTCATTTTAACATTTCTTTATATACAAACTATTTAACAGTTTTTGTACTCAAAAAAGGGTTTTCGCTTCTGGCAGTTTCAAACTAGATTGCGGATTAACATGAATAGATTACATGTTTCATAATTTAAAATTAACCATTTAAAAAAGCTAATTTACATCTACCACATTTTAAAATAATATATTTAAATTATATTTAAACGAGAGTAATGTTAATATTCATAAAATATGGAATATTTAA
>APFE031652437.1:13642-26909 GCA_000404065.3 Pinus taeda
AGCTTTATTGATTTTTAATGTCTTTCTCTCATTTGCAAAGCTTGACATGAAGAGTTGAGGTCTGAGACTTGCTTAGGAGGACAATATAAGTGATGATAGACCCATACTGACTGCAAATAGTCATGGTGATGATATTTTTGAAGGCTAGGGAAATCAATAAGGAGTTTGATGTCCGTGTTCATGAGTAGCATACCAACACTCTAGAATCACCAGCAAAGGGTGTTGAATTGGTGTCTCAAGACCAGGCCTCTCCCTCTATCATTCCTAAGCATGACAAAGATGACAAAGTGGATAAATCTATTCTAGTGTAATTAATGAAGGGTGGTTTTAATTCTTTGTTTAACCTATGCACTATATTTTTGTTGTTATCCTAGGTTCATTTTGGAGGACATATAAGAGAAATCTATTCAATTTAGTATTTTATAAGCATATAAGGTTAGGTCCTATTTTGAATCAGATGGGTGTAATGGAAACTAGTTATGTCAATGATGTAAAAGGTTTTTGCCTTTCAACCTGACAAATTTAATAGAACTCTCATAATTGTTTTGTTAAAAGAAATAAAAATTGAAGAAAGAGGTGGATTCCTCCACTGCGGTTGGTGCCACAATTACGATGTTTCCTACATTAAGTCGATGCTTGAATCATTTCTAGGTTGTTCTTCAATTAATTTGTAGCCTAAAGAAAGTTGGTTCTTGAATATTTTAGGGGATGGGTGTCTCCTTTTGGTTGGTACCAATAAACATTTAATATTGAATATTAAAGAGAAGAATTTTGTGGTTTTCTCTCGCAATGGTTTCCATGTAAAATTTGGTGTTCTCGTGTGTTAATGATTGATGTGCAATTTTATTCATTGCTATGATACATGTTATTTACTGATGCACTGTTGTATATTCAGTTGTTGATGAAATAGTTTTGAAAGATTGAATTTTCCAATACACTGATTCACCCCCTGTTAGTGTACTCCTTAGTCTAACATATTATCCATGTTATAATCTCTTACATGCACACTAAATATGAATCCTCTATTCTTCCTTTTATGGCACACAACCTAATTATTTGTGCACCTAGGGGTCTACGTGGTAGGCAGTTCCCACCCCTATGTGCACTCATAAATCATTATGTGTAACTTATCTAGGGTCAATTGATGCTTCATTAGTTCTAAACAACTCTTCAAGAAATTTTTAATGGGGCTTATCTATTCCTTGGGGACCCTTAAATAATCCTCTTTCAAGTGCATTATATGATTAAGTAGTGTCTATAGAAAACCCAACAACATAGCCTTCCAATATGTTATTCATCAAAAAATCAACTGCATGTGAAATATTGTTACTTACAGTGTTTAGTCTTGGATTAATTCCAGATTCTAACTATGTGGTACAATGGGGTTCCAAGATTAGTTTTCTTATACTTGTTAGCACTCCAGGAAACTCTCCTAGGTTGCAGCTCGGAGATGCCTGGTAACATATAATCTTCAATATTGTTCTCTGAACTATTGGAATGAAAGATGGTTTGGATCAAGCCAGATAACCATTTCAACTATGTTTTTACTCAAGACATGCATGAACATCTGCAGCTTTACAAGGCTTTAGACCACTAGTGCTCAATAGTTTGTAGATTAGGTGAATATGGGGAATACTGACCACACTAGCAGATGCACAAGACCATGTGATGGCTGGCTGCAACCAGTAAAAAGGTCTGCAAATCTATTTCCTAAGGCTCAAACAGGATGACAACTCTCCGGCACTAAACAAACAGAAACCTGCATAACACATTCAATGATACATACTAGACTTCAACATAGAGGTGGGATGACAACCCCTCTGATGCTAAATATCAAGAGCACATGAACAAATGCATAACAGGCACAGCTTAGAACAGAGTAGAAATGGAAATTGAACATATAACGGTAAAAGAAGCTTATATTGCTAGAATGAAGATGAGAAGATTGAGTAGCAAAGTCTCAATAGTCTCCAGAAGTTGAACCCTTGTTACATGTAGTTTTCTACCTTTTATAGGCCCTTTACAATGCTCCTGAGCTCTCTAGAAGGCTCAAAGTCTTAAACTTGTCTGATCTGTCCCTTAACCGTTTGATTCCCTCAATAGGCAGGCATGGCTCGGAGGTTTTCTTCTTCTGACAGAGGAATAACCATATTCAGATATTTTGGGCAGCTTGCCATGATGCTTGGGAGCTCTCTTGTGCCAAATATGCCCATCATGTTTGTTAGCATGACTGCTACGCTGGCAGGACTGTTAATGCTCCATGATTTTGTTTGATTTGGGTTGCGGCGTGCAGTGGCCCTTCTCCTTCCCTTTCCGGGCTCTATTTGCCGGCCGTTGTCTGTCTGCCGAATCCTTCTTCTAGTATGTAACATGACTGCAAGACTCCTTTAAGGATGGCTTGCCGCCTGAACTTGCAATGGAGTGGCTATCGTGCCTATGAAATTCCTACACTGGTCCCTTTCAGACGATAGCCATGAATGTTTTTCTGTTGATTTGGTTATGTTGCATTGTCTATGCTCCTTGATCACTTCTGTTGTGGGTTGCATCATGGTGTGCTGTCGCTTTTCCACTTCCATCCTTTTGTCTCTGTCTTTCAACCTCTTTTAAGTGATGGAATGGCTATTCGGGCCTTTGTGATCTCTTGGAAATGCTTAATAATGATTGTTTTCTGTTGTATATGGAAAACGCCGTAATACTGAGAAATCCTGCCCATTCTGCTTCTTTCGAACTTCAAAAGTCCTCATTTATGGGTTAATTATCTTATCGGATCCGCCCAAGGGTCGCTGACGCATGTCGCAAGTAGGTCGGGTCCCTTGCTTCCTTCGTATTTTGACTTACGCTTGAAAAACACTGAAAACACGGGAAAATTGGCCTTTGGTGGACTTTAAAATATATATATTTCACTTCCGGGCTTCATCGCTATCGGTGCTCACCCAAGGCTCCTTTATATTTCGTTTAAACAACAAAATACATTAAAATACATTAAGAGTTGTGCGGTGGCGGAACTAAAAAAATATACATTTTAACTCCGAAACCCTTTTGGGTCTGGCTATCGGGTCACACTGTATGCATATGTTAAAACCCCGCCCCTTTGGTTTTTCTGATTGCGATCTGCCGATGCGATGATCGATGATCGTTGGTCAGAAGTGTCCTATGCTGTCTGTAAGCCCTCCTTGCTGTCCGTAAGCCCTCCTCTGCGACCCATCGATCCGATCATCGACGATCGCTAATCGGCGGTGTCTTGCACCGATTGCCACTGCTTGCCTTTGCCATTTGCGACCCACCGATGCGATTTGCCAATGTGGTTTGGGCCGTTGATCCGTGTGCGCAATTGACGGTCCTTGTTTAATCACCGATCACCTATTGCCATCGCCCCATGTATTCTGCCAATGCGATGCAATCCAATCGCAATCGCTGATCGCTCAATGCTCTAGCCCCTTTGTATATCTAACACAGCTCCTCGTCGATGCGACCCACTTTAAACCTTCCCACTCTGCTTGGCCGATATGCGACATGTGATTAACTGCCTAGATCTGGGCCGTTGATCGACTAGATCTAACGGTGGCTGTGCGATGCCCAGATTAAGCCTGCGGAAATGCTTTTGCATGATTTTAGAGTGTTTTGAGCCTCTCGATAATGTATTTCTGCCCTTCCAAGGGCTCTCCTCTTGTGATGGTTTTGACTTTGAATGATCCTCAAGAGGATTTTGAAGACTTTTGGGGCATACTTGGATCCTTTGGTATGGTTTTGAGCAAACCTTGGAGACTTTGGGGGTGCTTTGGACCCATTTTTGATCCCTTTGTCGGCGGAGCTAACAATACTAATATTTGCAACCACTTGGCCAAGATGATCAGAAATTCAATAAAGAAAATTTCGTGAAAATCAATAAAGACATACCTTTTCATCCATTCTTAGGGTTGATCTGCTTATTTCTAGTATGCTTTACCATGAACTTGTGCTCATTTGTTTCTACCCATTGTTGTATTTATTCCTTAATAAGCCTCCACATCACCTTCAATCACAAATCCCTGTCTCGGAAATGGAAAAATTTGTTAGCACACATAGGGTAGACCTAGGTTTGGAATGAATATGCCAACAAAACCCCCAGACATCGGCCATTTCGACAACACGTACAAGTACGTTAAGTGTTGTCCGAGGAATCTATGGGCGATTGCAGGAAGCTGGATAGTTTTTCCATTATGAAGAAGATGGGGATCCTATGCTATTATTAGGATACTTAACATAATATCATTTCCTATGTTAAAAAAAAAGGAATTTAAGATATACCCCTATTTCGCAAAGTAAACCCATTATCCATAAACATTAAATAGAATCATAATAGACAAAATAAATGATCCAATGCATAATGTACATACACAAAATTAGCCAAAACTTATTCTTTTCATTATAACTGCAAAGTCTTCATTACAATTGTTGTGTCTCACCATTACTACAGTAAATCAACATTACAGTGTGAGATCATCTATCTCAGATATGTCCAAAAGAATACAATGATAAAAAGGAACTTAAGATATACCCCTGTTTCGCAAAGTAAACCCATTATCCATAAACATTAAATAGAATAATAATAGACAAAATAAATGATCCAATGCATAATGCACATACACAAAATTAGCCAAAACTTATTCTTTTCATTATAACTGCAAATTCTTCATTACAATTGTTGTGTCTCACCATTACTACAGTAAATTAACATTATAGTGTGAGATCATCTATCTCAGATATGTCCAAAAGCATACAATGATCATTCAACTAATTACAATACCTCTTTCCCTTCGCGAACTTATCCGATTTATATTTTCACATTCAGGCACAAGCCAACAAAAAACCTCTTTTTACTATGGGCAGTAAACATTACTATGGGAAAAACAAACAAAATAATACTAACAACTTCTTTTATTTTTTGTATTCCCATGTGCTAGCCCTTATTTGAGCATCCTGCATGGTACCCTTTTATGCAGTGCTCCTCTACACAGATCCCAAAACTTGTACCCAAAATGTTTCTCCAACATAGACTCTAACATTTCTTGAACCATATGCTCAATCTCACTCTTTTATGCATATGGCTTCTTGTAATGCCTAATGTTAGGTGGTACAATTCCAGGTCGCAAATGAATA
The DNA here is from genome assembly GCA_000404065.3 of Pinus taeda. NCBI lineage: Eukaryota > Viridiplantae > Streptophyta > Pinopsida > Pinales > Pinaceae > Pinus > Pinus taeda. The sequence goes on from APFE031652437.1 coordinate 18,782, forward strand.
GCATGGTCATGATCTAAATCAAGTTGAAGACCCTTAGACATCTATCTAAATTCTTTGGAATGATTATTGATAACTTTTTGGAGATCCACTAGAGTAGAGGATATATATGTTTGAACATCTATTTAACACAAATTTGTAATTACACCATGGTGTTCTTTTTTTAGCAATTTTGTCATGCTATTAAAGCTTATCATTTTATAGGGTTTCCCTTTGATACCTCTAAGTTCAATTTCCTTTCCTTTTGAGGAAAATCTCATGAAAAAATATTGAAAATTAAAGGTCATTGTTGTCAATTATTGTAACCATTGTACCCCTAATAAGACATTAGTACCACACATTTGGATTGTAATCATGGGACTATCTAATAAATACTCCCCTATATTTAGCTTAATACTATGGAATTTTTCATACTTCCATTTGCAACCATTACTTGAAATTTTGGTGCTAGATGTACAAAGCAATTAAGATGTTTTGTCAATTTGTAATTGATGAAGTTATGGGTACTACCTAAAACAATCAACATTGTTATATTTTTCTTTTTAATATATCCTACTATCTTGAGGATTTTTAGAGCAATAATTCCAACAAATGAACGAACATATATTGTTGGAATAGTCTCTTTTAGCTCTAAATTTTGTGACAATTCAAATTCTTGACCTTCTTCATCTTCATGGTCCATATAGAACAATTTCTTCTCACTTCATTGATTCCCCTTATTGTACTTTTCTTTACAATTGAAACATAGTCCCTTTGCTATTCTTTCATTCATTTGGTGAGTTGTTAACCTTGTTGATTTAGGAAAGGGAACATGATGTCCTCTATAGTTATTGGTGACCAATTTTCTAGTAGCCATATTTTTACTTTCAACATTCCTAGCTAGATTGAAAGCATGCTCTAGGGATTTAGGTTCAAATAAATGAACCTTGTGTTGTATGATTTCCTTTAAAGTGCCCATAACATGTTTAACAAATTATCTTCTGAAATGTTCTTTACCCCAAGACTTGACTTTTGGAATTGTTAAATTTGTTTTGTATTTGGACCTTACTATTGAATATTTACCAATTGACTGAAGAATGTATTTCTCGTTATATCCCCATAATGTGTTATCAATTCATCTATAAAAATGGACTAAGATACAATAGAATAATTTTTACTTTAACAAATATATTTATACTATACAAATTGATCTTGTTCTAAATACATTGATGTTGTTTTTACCTTTTGTAAGGTTTTCACTTGGTGTAGATCAAGGTATTGATCTGTCTAGACTATCCATGTTATAGGATTGTTACCATCAAAGTTCTTCATATCAATATTTGGAATGTAGTAGTTCCTTGATGTTGACTTGAAGCCCTAATGATGTGGATTTTTAATTGAAAAGGCATGATTATTGTTCTATAATTCAATAATTTTGATCTACAATTGTGATAAAATACTCCCCATGTGTGAGTTATCCTCAACACCATGCTTATCTTAATGTTCATGATTTCCCCATATTTCCATATCCCTTTAAAGGATATTCTGTAATACCATGGTTTTATTTTATTTTTTATTTCTTGATTATTTTCAGTCATGGATTTATGTATTTATTCCTTATTTTCAGTCATGGACTTTTTCATTTCTTCCTTTACATTTTTAACTTCTTCCTTATTTTCCTTCATCCTTTGTTCCATATGTGATAATTGACCTTCCAACTTGGATACTTGATACCAAACACTTTATATTACTTCATGAGTCATGGATGATGTTTTTGGAGCTTTAAGTGGTGAATTAAATTTTGATGCACCCTTAGAAGCAATAAGAGTAAATAATTATTCTCCTATTTTTCTTCTTTATCACAAATTTTGAATCACCAAAAATAGATCTTCTAATCAAAAGTGATGCCAATTGTAAATTATGTACCTTTTAAAACCCTAACTTGTAGTCAAGCAGGATAGATGACCTTTGTTCTAACATATCTCTAAAATTTAAGCACTTCTAAATTTGAAATTTTAGCCTACAATATTGGGATATGTATTCTTTGCAATTCCACAATCCAACCAAAAGTAGACATGCCAAGTGAAATTTATGGTAAATTTCCCCAAAGTTGTTGATTCTTGGCCTCTTCCAAAGAGAAAACTTGTATAGAATGTCACATTCCCAATTATTCAAATATTATTTCAAAAAATTTCAGTGAGGTAATTTGGTATATATCCTCTTATCTATGAAAATTTCATAGTCCAAAGTGTCCCTGAAACAAAATATATATAATTAAAAAAGGTTATAGCAAAATGCCATGGTCAGTCATTTGAAACTAATTTTAGGTCCATTTACGAACCTTAACTTTCACAAGGTATCTATTCAATATTATAATGAACCATAATATAAAAACAATTCTAGATATACCTTGATATATTTCCTCAATATGCTAAAAATTTCACAATCTGAATCTTTCAAGAAAAATAATTATACCAAAAATTCCAAGATCACTCATTTAAAACTAATTTTAGAACATTCATAAACCCTAAATTCCACAAGGTATATCTCTGAAAGCACAAAGAAATAGAAATTTTTACAGAGCACCTTGAGGTGTCCTCTAGATATTCTCAAAATTTTATGGTCTAAAATATCCCCAAAATAGCTATAGTGAAAATGATGAAATTACGTGTTTGAAGCAGTGGAACCCTAGGATCATAGTTCTTACACCAAATGTTATGAACCTTGCACCTTAAAAATAATAATAAACCAATAATTATAGTCCATTTTGAGGGGTAAACCTCCTTTTACAATTTATAAATTTTATAAGACAAGATTTGACGATCCTAAGGCTAGATCTCCTTAGTGTGGGTATATATGTATATAAAGGAGAAAAATGGTACATATATAATGCAATGGTGAATGAAATATTCTACCTAACATTACAATATAAAAATAGAAATGTAATAACTCAATATCTCAAGATTAATAAAGGGTTTTAATTTAACATGGATCTTATATAGGGTTAACAATCAAATTCAACTAAGTAACCCAATTTTCCTAGTTTCCAAATCATCCCAACTAGACACAAATGCCCTGATTTCCCAATTTTTTCTATTTTCCCTATTAGACCAATATCACCAATCACCAACAGTACCCCACTTTCCCCAACTACACATTTTCCCCTCATGGACCATGTTAAACATATACATGGCGGAGGTAGAATATGAATGATAAACATTGAGTTGCATATCTTATTCACAATGATACATATTTATAATACATAAGAGTGAACCTTGGTTTCATATTCAAGGTGGTCCCTTGGAATCCCTTTGGCTATTTAGATTCCACACCAACCCTTTGAGGATTAGGTGTCCAACATTCCCCCCCTTAATCCGAAGGGGTATGTATGAGTCCAAGAAGAGAGATATAATACAAAATGTGCAAAAATGCATGGAAGCACTAGGTTGAATGTGCTCTCTAAAATGTTGGTATAAGGGGGTGGTTTAAGGATGACAACCAACACTAGAACGCTTAGTGCAGTTCTCAGAACTCTTCCAAATCTGGCATGAACTTGAAGTCTTCTGCTAGAGGAAGTGCTCCTCATGTTTTGAAGAGGGAAACCTTTAACCTTGAAAGGGAGGTCTCACCCCACATAAAAAGGGAGAACCTCAACCTGAAAAGGGAGGTCCAAACCTTTGATGGTTTAAGGATGACCATCAACTAAAGGCATGCTCAGGGGCATCTTTTTCTCTAGCTATAACTCTGAATCTGGTATGGCAGGTTGTGGCTCAGGCTTGCTTGATGTGGCTTTGAAGCTTTATCAACCTATGATGGTTTAAGGATGACCATCAACCGAAGGCATGCTCAGGGGCATCTTTGTCTCTGGCTACAACTTTGAATCTAGTATGGCAGGTTGTGGTTCAAGCTCACTTGATTTGGCTTTGAAGCTTGTAGATGACTATCACTTCTCCCCCATCAGATACAAGGTGAGATGATGGAGAAAACTCAACTACAAGATTGTTCAATACTTTAGAATAAGTTCTGATATATGATTGAAATATCTTCTTGGCTGTTGAAGCCCATTGTCAAGAAGCGATCCATCTAAGATGAATCTTTGTTCTTGTAGGAGGCTTGTTTTGGAAGCATGTGTCTGAAGAATGCGTGGTTTTATGATAGTGCTCACATGGATGAAGATCAAAACAATGATATTTCATATGGCCAATTCTTTCACAATGTTGGCATTTAACAATTTGTTGTTGTTGTTGTGGAAGAGGAGAAGAATCTGGAACAACTGAAGATGAACTATCATGAAGAAATCCAACACTCTGAAACTATATGGGCTTTGAGTAATATAGAATATGAAAGGAAACCTCATTTTCATATCCAATACCGGTTATGTGCTTATTATGGACAAGCTCTTCCCAAGGTCTGATGACGGACTTGGGAAGTGCAAACTGAATTTCTGCATCTGCATGTATAACTTCTCCTGAGAGGGGCTCAATGATCCGATCAATTTCTAGTCATTGATGGGAATGTGTCTCAAACAAAGAATTGTCCTGAACAAAGACAAGTTTAGAATCATGACTATACTTTTGTAACTCCTCTTGCTGTAGTTGTGATTCATTCTGCAAAAAATCAAATTTGTCTTATGCATACTGCAGACAAGTCTAAATGTATGAAAGAGAGGCTTTGCTAAATTTAGTTGTGCTGTCAACAATGGACCTGATTAGAGTTTTTAGTAACTCTAATAATCCTTGAATTTTCGCCATTATTCAACCAACTCAGGCCAACAAATGACCACATATGTACTTGTAAAGGCAAATAGTTAGCAATGCAGTGTTCTTCAAAATTAAATGTGCCCAATGATAAGAGGGAAATCTGTTCAATTGATAATCCTTTGCAAGAAACAAATATTTTCCGTGAAAAATTATTCTCCTTTGTGTCAACAGAACTTGGAAAATCCAAGCAGTAAAATAACTTCAATTAAAACTTAGACAAGTGAGAAAATTGAATAGTTTCAACACCATGTCTGTGAGGCATACTTGTAGCAGTTCACATACAAAGGCTTCGAGGATAATTGAGCCTGCACCAGAGGGAACTGCTGACAGAAAGACCACAGAAAAATCCCAATACAACAATTAACAACCTTTGTTTTCGAATTTCTATGAGTATAAAGAGCGACAACATTTGCCCAATTTGTTACAACGATTTTGAATTGGGGGAATAGGATGCATCTCAAATGCGTTGCGGCCACATCTACCACACAATCTTCATTTCCACGTGGAGTATTTTTATACTCCCCCCCGGAGAAATATGAAGATGATACTTGCTTCTTCTCCTACAAGCTCTGCGCCCATCAACGTTTTTCCAATACGAGCCGAAACCCATCAGCAGTTTGAGACTCTCCTTCCATGACTATTTTGTAGGGGTTGCGATGGGTCTATATTAATTTCATCCACCAGAGGAAATCGACTGAGAGAGAAGCAATCCCTAATCTCTCATTGGCCAGCGATGGGTTTGATGTGGTTGTCCAGTCTAAGAAGGCATTGGAAAAAGCATGCACAGGGATTGTCTCTTGTCCAGATATTCTGACTATTTTGGCTAGAGATGCAATTGTTCTGATGCACGGACCATCATTTCATGTATTGAAAGGCCACAAAGATGGGAATGTCTCTTTGGAAACCAATGTCCTTAACAACTTTCCCATAGGAAATTTTGATGTCAATCAGCTATGCAAAATATTTGAATGTAAAGGTCCCTCTTTACTTGATATTGTTGCACTTTTAGGTGGTCACACAATTGGCAGATCCATTGCAGCGCATTCACAAACAGATTATACACATTCAGTCACTTCAATGCTACCAACCCTTCCATAGACAAAACCTATGAAGGCATTCTCAAACGAGCATGTCTTGCCACTGGATGTGGTACTCTAAACAGGGTCGTGCCAATGTATCGTTTGAGTCCTTTGAGGTTCAATAATTTGTATTACATGAATCTTGTGAGGTGTAGGGAATTGCTTGGATCAGACCAGGTACTCTTCTCCAGTAGCTGGACTAAAACATTGTTCTAATATTGCAAATTCAAGAGATGTTACTACTGAGTGAATGCAAAAACAAGAGGAATAGAGGTATTACAAAACAAGGAGAGGCAAGATTGGAAAATTCATCAGAGTGGCATAGAGAGAATATAGCTGATAGAAGGTAATATGTGGGAGTTGATGTGTTTGTAGTGTTTAAAGCATGGAGTATGGAACCGTCTCTGGTGGGAATGGGAGCGTGCAATGTAAATGGAGTTTTAGCATGACAGAGGCAGCAGATTGGAGGATGGTATTAAGGGACTCGATGGAGAGGAGTATTCACGTAAATGCAGTGCTACAAAGCGTTATTAATGGCTAGCGTTATTAATTGTGGAGAAAGAGTATTTAATGGCTAGCATATGGAGGCCAAGTATGGCAGTGTATAGAGGCCGAGTCGGTATATTATATATGGACCCGGTGATGGAGAGTTCAACTGGGGGACATCCCAACAAAGAATGAAGAAAATATTAGCGTTATGACTGAAACTTCATTGCAGAAAATCATCCAACTAATCTACTCATATAAACCATCCAATGAACCACTGTCTATGAACTAGTGCACCAGAAATGAATCAATGCCTTAAATTTTAAAGTTCAACCATACATAACTCAACGTTTAATGCAGAACTCAAAGCACATATAATAAAACCCACAACTCAAACTTGAACGCACAACCATTCCATCAATGTAATTCAAAACGCATACCATTGCAGTCTTCGAAAATGGATCTTAATGCACATCCTTAACTCTGATACCATGTTAAACACATACATGGCGGAGGTAGAATATGAATGACAAACATTGAGTTGCATATCTTATTCACAATGATACATATTTATAATACATAGGAGTGACCCTTGGTTTCATATTCCAAGTGGTTCCTTAGACTCCCTTTGGTTGTTCAACTTCCACACCAACCCTTAGAGGATTAGGTGTCGAACATACCCAATTTGGAGCGTTTTCCTCATTTTTTCCCAATTAATGAAATTTCCTCAATTGTCTAATTAGTAGGAAAATTATAACTGATTTAACCCAATTTCCCTAATTTGCCAAAATTTTCCAATTAGCCCCAACCACCCTATTTGCACTAATTTCTACAACTTCAAAATAATCCAAAATTGGCCCTAATGACCTAAATATGGTCATTTTACCCATTGTTCCCCAGTTTTCCTTTTTAAGATATTCTTTCAAAATGCCTAATTAATTAGGGAATTAGCAAAAATTGTGCATTTATCCCAGTTAGATGAAATTACCCTAATTTACCAAATTTTCCCAATCAGATAACTCAACCCCAACTACCCAATAAGTCCAATTACACCAACTAGAACAAATTGTCCATTTGTTTCCAATTTCCCTAGTCACCCAATTTTCCCAATCGTATAATAAGACCCAAGTAGTCCTGTTTTATTTTAATAATTTCCATAAATGCCCCTCTCCTGATTAACCAGCTTTCTCAAATTACCCAAATTGTCAAGCAATTAGTGAAAAAATCCCAATTAGACATATCAAGCACAATTACCCCAGTTTTCCCAATTGCATAATCCCCCCAAATTACCCCAATTTACCAATAAGATCTAGTAAGGAATCATTTCCCAACTATCCCAATTAGGCATATTTACCACACTACTATGTCCAATAATGTCAAAGAGAATCTTTTGTGTTTCCCCACAAGATTTTCGTTGCAATGAGAAAGTGTATGTGTGTATGTTCAAGTGGGTTAGCTCATTTAGTTTGAATCAAGCAATGTTAAGGCGAAAGCCATTGAGAGGTAATATGTTCAAGTTCATTGGACTCTCTCTAGGTTAAGAGTATGTGTTGTACTCTATAGAACTACCCCTAACATCATTCATGAAATGACGTTTTCTATGGTATGCGTGTGTGTGTGTGTTTGTGGCATTTGGCTAGTTTTGTACCAATAAATGTGTAGTTTGAACCCCCTAGTTTAAGCGCAGTGCACACTAGTTTACATTGATGAGTTTACTAGGGATGTCATCCACTAATGTATGGAAGCATCCCTTAGGGTTCCCCGCGAGGCTTTCCTAGGTGATATTACTGGCCTATATATATGTGATCTCTCTCTCTCTCTCTCTCT
>APFE031652437.1:27944-40048 GCA_000404065.3 Pinus taeda
AGAGAGAGAGAGAGATAATCATTTTGAATATATTAGTTTCAAGGTAGATATTAAGAAGCACCTAGAGGGTTTCCCCAAGGATGTTTTCCATGGAAGTATGTGTGTATGTGTGTGTTATGTAGTAGACATAGATTTTGTTGTATATTAATATTTACTATATTTCTCTTATGATGAAGAACTGGATGTTTTATATGATGTCTCCTGAATTTTGGATAGTTTCTCCACACGTCCTAATGGCATGCCCCTATGTCCCCAAAACTTGGTGGAACATTTTGTGCATTTTAAATGCTAGGCCACCTTTATTTGAAGTGCACCTAAAAATATTTCATATCCCTCTTCTTTGCCTTGAAAAGAGGCAAATATTCCTCCCTCATGGGAGATATTTTCCATACAAGCTCAAAAAGTATTTTAATGAGGTTTTAGGTCCATAGAGCATGTTGATGCATTATAGAATCATCCCCTTTCTTGCATTGAAGTTGATAATGGTACTTTAATCATGATCATCTACTTTGTCTAGTGGGGTTAGAGATTAATACATCATTTTAACAAAATGTTTAGCCTTAACCCTTGGACATGCATCAAGGGGTTCTAAGTTTTGAGACCTCTTCTTTATCAGAAAGTGTACATATAAAAAATTACTCGTAAAGTTTATATCGTCTAGCTTAAATATTTTAATAATAATAAATGCATCCTCTTCTTTACTCAGTTGTTGAGACATGTCAGTTTATGCATAAAACCCTACTACCCTACTTTTGATACCTATATTGAATATTTAGTTTTGAGTCCAATATGAATAAAGCATCTCAACATATAACTTTACTTCACAATACATGAATCCTTAGGCTTCATTAAAAATATTTTAGAGAAATTCTATTTCAATTTTCTTGAAACTATTGAAAGATATATCACAACCTAAGTCAAGTTATGTAATGGAAATAGTTCACATTAAACCCATATTAATTGTGGATTTAGATATACTTAATAATAAGAGGAAACAAGAAACATAAGTGCAAACTTCATTATGATTAAGTATTTATATTAATTTTAGATAATTATTTATTCGTTTTATATAAATTATGTCTTTGAACTTTAGACTTTCAATATCAAGTGCCAATTTTTTTTATTAATTTTATAAAATATCATTTTTTCACCTTATTAATTAAAATTAACCACATACCTCACATGTATGTAAAACACCCCATCCTAATCCCCACCAAAACACAGATTAGAAGGACATGGTTACTATGTTTACCCAATATCCAAGGTGTCGTTATAGAAATGTGGTCTAAAAATTTTGATCTTTTCAACTAGATTAAAACCTTAATTAAACATATCTATTGTTTTCGTCCCATCAAGATGATTAAGGTGATATAAAATTTTACCTCAATCCAACCTTTGGATCAAAAGTTATGGCCATTTGATTTCCACCGAATCAGAAGATTCTATGTCATCACTTTGCCACATGGCATCCACGTGGTAGTCCTAACTAGCCTCTCAATGCCACTTCTCTCATCTCCTAGGTTCTACTACCCAACCCTTCTCGCTTTGCACCTTTACACATTTCTTTAGAGAAGGTCTTTTGGGCTTACCTATCTAGTGGGTTTTCGTTTGCACCAATAAACAATCTACTAGGCTCACGTGTATGCAACAGTGTCTTGGCTTGAGTCATCCCGTGACATTTAAATGTGCACACACACTCACAAATATATAAATTGCCACTCGATTTGCACCCAACACTTATAATCTATATGTATATTTATTTCTTAATCGATGGGTCGTCTATTAACGACAACATTCTTGATTCTCGAGCTTTGTTACCTGACCCATTTTATTTTACGCATTCAAGGATCGCTCCTGGGATGGCCTTCGATGCTGACCAGTTGTGTGGTTCCACCCATGCACCATTACAATGATGAGCGAGATCACATGGAGGCCACCATGTCCCAGTTCTGCGTCATCCCACTTCTTTTGAAATGTGCTTGCTATGAACTGTAAGGAATAAACATCCGGGCTTACATGCCTCGGTGGGCCTCTCATCTTGCATGGATAACACTCTTAATTGGTCTTCAACTCTTAGTCTTACCTAACATCTTTGGTGGCCTTCGTCATGCCATGGTAGCCTGGTGCTAAGTCAACTCAATTCTCCCTTGAGTGTTTCTCATTTCTTACTCTTATAGATGGACTCTAGGATAGAACTTCCCCCATCATTTGTCGTGCCATTTTCTCCATTGAAGTGGGGCTTGACTTAAGTTCCTTTCCCATTATGACAACCCCTTCCATTGGGATCTATCTCATCTCGACCTTATCTACGTTGCCAGCTCTGTGATGCTAGCCAATTCCACATCATTCTAATCTCTCCTATATGTTATCATTTGCGAGCTTCTAGGGCATAAACTATGGACTTACATCATCCTGGGTTTCTCCTCGGCCATTAATCCCTCTAGCTTGATCTTGGTCATTCATCACATTGGCTTCGCGCTTGGTTGTGAGTGGCAGTCTCATGGCTAGCAACCTACCTTTCAAACTGATCATTGCTCTTCCCGACATGTTCAACCAAAGTCGTGGATAAGGTCAAGGGACTAAGGATATTAGATGAGGTATTCCTCTCGCTCTGCACTATGTGTGCAATTGCACACACTTAGTTGATGTCACGGTTGTTTTTTATGATACTTGGCTAGAATAGAACCTACATTGGGCCATTTTCAAGGGATTCCAGCCATGGCTCAACTATGGTTGTTTTATAAATGTCTAGACTTGCACCAGAGCCTAGCCATAACCATTGAGGGTTTATAAATCATGTTCCAGTGTTATCACTCCCGAGCTTACTACAATAATACCATATTCATATTATTGATGATAGAACTACAAGACATAGAATAGGGAATTGTTCATTCAAGCTAGAGACTTTTCCATTCATACCAAGGACTTTTCCATTCAACCCTTTAGAGGTTTGTGGTATCCCTTGATGAACAAATCAACATATCGGGACCTATACATGGAACCAAAATCATGTAAGGAGTACGTATCCATAAGGAACATATCACCATCGTGCTCATGGCTTAGAGATCATTCCATGCCAAACTAGGAAGCATAACATGTGTTCTAAAAGATATTTTGAAGAAACCTTCTCCACATCAAGGAGAACAAGGCCTTCTCACCCTAAACATAGAAGGTAAAAAAATCAACCCAAAACCTGGGTCTGCATGATTGGAGGAACTAGAGCAACATGCATATAAAATAGACAGGCCATCAGGGCCAGCTAGGAGAGAGATACCTCCAAAGTTCCACCCCAGGCCATATGCAGTGATAAAGCGAGCTTATAAACACATCAAGTTCTCGCTACTGCAATTTATGGAGGGAACTTCCAACCAAGTTACCATCAGAGGTATATATATATACTTACACTAAAGGAGTACAATTCATGTTGAGCGCCATGAATACAACCATCCATTTAAGCAGGATTTACCACATCATTCTAGCACCAAGATAGCATAGGGAATATGGCACCCAACATTAAGGAATTTGACATCTCCATGTGCATAAAAAGGCTGCAATATTATGTGAAGTACAGGAAAACATAAAACCAAGTCATTCAAGCTCATGAAGCAATGTCATCCGCAACACTAAAACACAAGGTTCATTTTGGCTTGAGCTCTTGTTAACATAGAAATATAAACCCAAAACTAGGGTGTACATTACTAAATACATGGAGTAGACCACTTTATAAAGTTATAGGTCAATAAGTATAAAATAGAAGGAAATACTTAGTATTACCACACACACTATGTTAGCAAGACCTTGCAATCCACATATTCACCACACTGGAATAGGAAAAAAATTTCCATGCTAACTATTATTGTGACACAACCAATACTCTCACACGCTGTCCTAGCACCTTTAAAATAGTAACATAGCATATTTGTCAACCTTGTAGATAATGATAACATAGACATGTCTCTTGCGTTAATAACACCATTTCAAACCGTGAATGTAAACAAAAGAGCATCAATAGAGCTTATCTTAAATAGTACAAAAGTGTTCCAACTGAGAATGGGACTTCAACTCTCCACCCAACCATAGACAAGCTACATCCACTATTACTTGTAGCTGTCACCCCTAAGCTAGATTCCAAACCTTGAGGTGGAGTTTTTTCAGAGGGAAGACCTCAAAAAATGCATAGCTAAACCAAAATACCACCAAGCCACCCTGCCCTCGTCCCTAAGGCAAGTCACTGCTCTCTTTGTAATGTTTATGCCCAACAACTTTTCAATATGGTTCTTCAGCTGATTTATAGCTCTTTGTAGAGATTAGCAATGCAGCTCAAGATGCTACCTTCTCTGCCTCTTCTATGGCAGTTCTAAAAATGCCACTGTCTCTGCCCCTCCCACAACTTTTGTGTGAAAAGGGGTTCTTTCTCTCTCTACTATCCTTTTGTGTGTTTTTTTATCACCCCCCAAGAGCACATGTATCAATCATTGAATAATATTTGTGTCCTCTCCTTTTCCAATGACTAACTTCCCCTCTTCTCCATGATTTGGCAGTAATACCCTCTTGTAGAAAGTTGTCCATCATTCAAAGGAAACCTTCCCCTATCCCTTTTATTTTAGTTAATTTCTGGCCCAATCAACCGTCTCAATCAACTAGGATTGATATTTAAAATAGAATTTCAATCAAGAAATGGAATATGTGTCCCTCTTTCAACCTTTTTAAAATAATTATAATTATTTACAATATATAAATGTTAACCAAGGTGAATCACAGTCCCCTCCCCCTTGAGGGGAATACTATCCTCAGTGTTCAATGACACATATACAACAAAACATGCTTGACAACAGTCATATTGTTTCATGGAGCTTTATGTGTTCAACTTTTTATTTCTTACTTTACACATGTTGGATTGGTTTCCCATCCTGGCAAGCATCCAATAGCCTTTTTTCCCCATACACACACTGGATTGGTTTCCATCCTGGAAAGCACTCAATTGTTTCTCTTATTTTTTATCACATATACACACTTGATTGGTTTCCAGCCCAACAAGCACCCAATACCTTCTCTTCTCCTTGATCACATACAGACACTGGATCGGTTGCCAGCCTAACAAGGACCCAGTTCCTTCTCTTATTTTTTACCACATATACACATTGGATCAGTTTCTAGCCCAATAATCACCCAATTCCTTCTGTACTCTTCTCTTCTCTTCTCTTCTATTACCACATTCCCATACCTTCCTTCCCCCAAAACATTACACAACACATGCATGTATACATAGTGTAACACAACACATACACATACACATGATACACACAACGAATACACATGTACAACACAACACATACATAACACACATAGCATAGTACGATATGTACACAAAAATGTTCACAAACCCAAAGACCACATTGTCTTTATCCACAGACACTAGGCCACAATGCCTCTAGTGTCTTTCCCATGCTTCATCAAGGGCATCCATAATTCAAATCTAGGATCTGTGGTTTATCCAAGCTTGTCTCAGCTTGTCGCAAATCATAGTGTTTTCATTCTGCTAATATATCCTCCAACATTCCCTATTCATAATATAAACATGGGGATAATATAAGAATCATCTTCTTGTCATGTTAAAATCATAGATCATCTAGGGCTACTTTTGCCCATTTGACTCCTCACACAACCAAGAATCTTTCATGTCATCCATATTTACATAAAATGAATATAAACCATCATTCTTCTACAAGCATGACTCTTGTCAAAACCTATCATTCACAATGGAATTTACATGTGTATATAAATATTGGCCTAATCATTCATATATATATATATATATATGAGTTAAGGTAAGAGTGCTTCCCTTGTGCAATTCTCAGGGTTATCATGCCATTGTCCATCTTTTCCCATGGACTAACCAACCACTTGGCCATCATGTTGTTTTTCACTCATTCATAGGTGTAAAATACATTGAATTATGTCAAATAAAACTAGGGTCTAGGTAATTCCCTGCACATAACAAAGCATGCATTAGTTAATGGAATTCTCTTCCAGAATTCATCCTTTTACCTTTTTCCTTTCACATTGCTATTATGCAGAAAGTTCCATCCACTTATGTTTTTGCCTATGCCCATTGTCATGTCCAGGAGTAACTTTCCAATATGTTTCATCATTGGCCTTTTTCCATCACATCTATCTAGCTTGAAGTCCCTCATTTCTTGGAACTCGCTCAACTGATCATTATTCATGTCCACAACATGTGGCCCTCTTCAACTCTCTTTCACCAAGCTTCGTGGTCTCCATATCACCTTCAATCGATTTAACTCAAGGCCCTAAGCCCTGAGTATTTAAATCGAATGCATAGCATAACATCAATAGTCAATACAAGAGGTAAAATGAGAGGGAACACCACAAAAGAGAGTAAAATTCATGATCACAATCATAGAGGAAACCACACATAAAACAACATAGTCATGTACAAATCTAAAATCAAAATGATGTCAGTCATGAAAATGATAAATTTCAACCACCACTTATAGGCATTAATGTAACACAATCCCCAAAATTTAAATTTTATCCCATTGAGTCTAGCGTTCATGGCACTTCCAACCATCATACAAGTGTGCATATGTATAAATGTACATATGCATATTCATATACCAAAATTAGTTTAAAACTTATTTACAAGATTCACAACAACCTTGAAGTCTTTCATTCCCCAAAATTTCATAGGGGATATGTTCAACACACACACACACGTGTGTGTGTGTGTGTGTGTGTGTGTGTGTTTCAAGGAGCTTGAGGTAATGCCCCATCCTCCTTCTCGGCCTTCTACATCATTGAGGTGTGTCTTTGTGGCTCGTAAGAGATAATTTATTTCTTCTTCTTCCTGTAGGGATAGTCCTTTCTCAGGTTCTCTTCTCCACAACACCAAGAGGACAATACCCACTTCTCCATTTTATCATCACAAAACCTCTTCCTACCAATGCCACTTTTCCTTTTTTAGGATTCAACTTGATATGTAATTTCTCACAACTGTTTTCATACTTCAAAATTCCACTTAACCAACTCTTGTTGTTTCCGGGTGAGATTTATAAGTTCTTCCCTACAGATATTTAACTTATCTTCCAAATCCTTGAGGTCAAACTCCAAATTCTTGAAGGTTCTTTTCCTATGGAGGGATGTCCCTCTTTCTCGTTCATGATGGACTTGGCTCATATCCTTGTTAGTGGAAATTTTTGAATAGGTGGGTCAAAAATATTATTTTATATAGTTGGTGACAATCGACCTAAAAACAAATAAAAACAAAGAAAAGTATCATGCAAAATCTTTTATTTTCAACACTATCTTCAGATCTTCAAAATAAAATATGAGAAAACCTACAAATATTGAAAAGCATGTATCGAAAACGAATATAATGGTCCTAATGGAGCAAAATTGATATTTTATTATTGATAAAAACACCTCTTGGAGAAGTACATGGGCATGGGTCTATATCCTCCTCCATGGGATGGGTCTTTTAAGTCCCTATGCTTCTTGTGACTATTTCTTGTTTCTCTTCCTTCTTGTAATGGGAAAGATGAAAAATGATGGAAGAACTCAACGTGGAGAGCTCGTGAGTGATGAGAACATAAAGACGATGATGAATATGATAATGTGTGTAGAGCGAGGAGAAAACCCTCTCTATTTATAATAAAATGCTAGGATAGATCTAGATCTAGTTAAATAATAAAATATTATTAAACCAAATCAAGATCTAATTGTTAGCAGTATTTTATTACATTTAAGAGATGAAAAGATTAATGAAATGGTCAAAAATATTTATTTGGTGAACTAACTCAAAAAATAATGATTAATTGAGTTAATTAAGGAAAATGGTTAAAGCAAGCAATAAATAAAAATGATTTATTAATTACTTTAAGGAGATATGGCCAAAGTGAGTTAGAAATAATTACAAAATAATTATTTCATAGAAGGAATATGTGATGATTAAGGAATAATAAATAAATAATGATTTATTTAATTAATCTTAGGTAATGTAGTTAGAAATAATTAATAAATAACGATTTAATAATTTTCAAGGGAATAATAAGTAAATAGTGATTTATAAAATTATTCATATGGGATTTTTTTATCATTTCCATAAATAATTTAGGAAAAATGGTTCTAAAAATTATTTCCTAAGCTGAAAGTAGGTTTTAATGTGTAAAAACCAATACTACATGGCACATTTCAATCATCCTAGCGTAAAATCGCTAGGTGATCACTTTTTAGGTGATAAAAACCCCATTGTACCATGCCATGATATATGTTTCCTTTTTTCAGCCATTGATTCTTGCTATGTGCTACCACATACAGTCAATTGATAGTGCAATAATAGATATAAACAAATATATTAGTTGCATTGCCATGTTGTACCAAGAACGACAACTTGCAACTACACACAAGCCTTAGTTTACATATTAGTCGCGTGTCTCATATTCATGACATAAATATCTCAACGTAATCTTTAAAAACCCATAATTTCTACATGCATGTGCACATATTAACTCATTTGTAACCATGCTTTTAGAAGATTCTAGTTTCTTTGTTAAGTTCACCTATAATTGGAGACTAGCTACTATGCCAAAATCAACATCATTAATTTCATTCAGTCTTTATACGGAGACCAAAGTAGTAGTTTAAATTCATCCTTTATACCAAGGCTAGTTATCAGGGCATTTGCAATATTGAAGGAATTCATTAGAAACCATATAACACATCAACATCATTTCATGCATAAGCATGTATTTACTGGATTAAATTTCAGACTTCTACCCAAATTATTTGGCATAAATTACTATTAGCCTCTTTACCAAAACCCCTATTATTGTTTGCTAAGATCTTCCTTCAAAGTGGAAAGGAGCGTCAATCTTCATGGGATTCATTCAATCTCTTTACTAAGACAGTCACCACTAATAAATTTTTTAGATTTTCCACAAGAAACCTAAGTGGCATGTATATTCAGCCTCTTCACACCAGGTCAGAAACAATAAATCACCTGATAAGGTTGGCTAGCATATGGAACAATATCATCGACATCTTCAACCATTTCCTTATTATTTGGGCCACATTCTTGAATTTATTTGCCCACTATACTAGAATAATACCTCATACTGGAAAACAAACATTTATTGAAAACGATGATGAAACACAAAGGACTCCTGATAATTCAATATAAACTCTAACATTGTAGTCTCTTTCTCTAGCAGTTACAAATCCTCCATCTATAAGGTCTATGCAAGGCCCTTACCATTGAACTCATTCAGTTCAAGTATTGATCATGGATGTCCTATCTCATAGCGACATGACAACCTTTATAAGCTTCAACCATCAATTTTCTTATGTCACACCCATTGCTTGAAAACAAAAAGAATTGACCATGATGACAAGCATTCGTAAAGAAGACAACAATCATCATAAAGGAAAAAAGGTCAACCATCACTGAGGTTCTTTGCCATATAACAATCAAGTAATGGGACTCCCCCATTCTAGTCAATATATTCATATACATATCACTTTACAACATATAAATTTTCCCATTTTATGATCTGTAAATTGTCGTGGATATCCCACTGGACAATATGTCACAATAGATCTGATAAAATTATATTTATATATGAAATTCTACACTATCACAGTTTTATTATATTTCTGAATTCATAGATTTATTATTAATGGTGCATGCATGTGAATGAAAATTATGTAGAAAATAGAGAGACAAAATAAAATATCACACACACACTTGACACAAGATGCTCCACTAAACCCTTTTGGGATAAAAAGCCAACTGGAAGGTGAGGTCGCCCCGTTCTCTTTCTCTGAATGGAAATATGATTGTGAGTACAAAGAAGTATTCCCTGTGGCCCATGGGATCCTCTTGGCTATTTTTCCTTAGTTATGGAACAAATGCACTCGAAATAATGGAATCCCTTTTCCTCCTAGTGGCCTAGTCATAACACATCCCAATAGCCTACTAGTGGTTAAATTTGACTACCTCAACTCTTAACCAAAGTTACAATATTAACTCTTCTAGAGTCTTCTACATCATAATCATGTGGCTAGCCCCATCTTAATGGATAATGGGGGCTGGCGTGGCATCCTCTTGAATTATGGGGGTGAAAATAGGAAGGTAAACTTCTAAGTGGCACAAATTTCCCACACAGACTTTAATTGACACAATTATTGCATCGTTGGAAAGGTATCTATGTGTAGAATAACATGAAAAGATGTCGCATTAAGAAAAAAAATTACCCCCTGTTGTTTAGGTAAATCCTCTCTACAGACAGAGACAATCCCTCTAGCCCAATGAGTGGGAATATCAACCTACGTGACAATCTACAAGACACTTTCCTAAATTACGATGGAAATGGGAGAAGAGGAAGATGACCTACCTCGTCCTGATGCTATAACACACTCCTTTGTTGAAGATCTCAAATTGCTTGTTCCTTAGGCTCAGCTCTACTACTCACAATGTTTAAATACCTGCACAAGAGATCAAAGACACAACAAAGCATACAAGTACAACAAGCATAATCGAAAGTAATCCACTTAACAGATCAAGGATCATTAAGATAAATGATGCATTAACACAAACATTTATGGAAAGTGAACCAATAGTTGTATATATTAATGAAATAAATGAGGAAGAATACAACCAAGCCTTGATGTTAATAAGCTCTCCTTGAGTGAATGTCCAAGTCCAAGCTCAAGAACTCCTTCTCCAAGCCAAATGAGTAGCATGTAGGCACTATCTCAGCATAAGGGTTCAAATAATTAGGGACCAACCATTTGGAAATGCGAGAGGATGAATATATAGGCAGGGAAAGGGAGTTAGGATCTATCCAAAGATAGGGGAAGGCCCTCATCTTAAGGAGGTAGCTCATATGGATAAGATCAAATGGAAATATTGGGAGAATTCGACCACATCCACACTGAAAAACCTCCAACTCATCATTCTGGAAGCTTCTAGATCACAAAGCTTCTTGTCCTCTTTGGGAAAACTCGCCTTTTAGGGATCAGAGTGAGTATCCAAGTAAAAATCATGATGGCAGTGTGAGGCTAGTATAGTGCAACTTGTCATCAGCACTAGTTCCCAGTGTCACAATCACGCTGGTCCTGAAATTAGGGTTTTAGAGCTTACTTCTTCAAGAAAGGCTCAAGACATGTTTCCATCAGTGTTTCGGGGAGGATCTGAACTGCATATCAAGATGGGTACACTGCATGATTGCCAATATCTGGGAACTTTAGGGTATGACACAGGGAAGTGCAGGAGGTGTTATCACTGAAAACTGTAAACATTTGTATATAACCCTTTATCCAAAGTCCAATGCCTAAAATTAGTGTTAAATTATTTTTAGTCTATGTTTCTTACTTAGGGTTGAAGCTTTAAAGATGTTTGATGTAAAGCGTATTCTAATCCTATCGGTCATCCTCCACCATCATGCTTTCTTAAGACATGTCTTGTCTAATCTATGTCACCTATCCTTTCCGCAATTTTGCAGCGCAGTCTCCTATTGGTCTGTTCCGCTGCATAATCATTGTTCAGCCATTTTGCAGCATCACTATCAAGCCGTTTCGCAGCGCATTATGACAATTCAAAATTAAACGCGCTGCGAAATCGCAGATTCGTGCGTTTTGCAACGAATATTTCCAAAAAGGTCAAGTTCGTTAATGAGTCACCATTCCCGTCCTCTCATGTCAGTTTTTCGTACCTCCCAAATGCTCATTAACCGTCACTCCACTAATAGATTTGCAGACATGCGCATCAGTATCAATCCAAATGAGTTTTACTATGCATAGATCTTTATGATGTTTGTGAATGTGCATAAGTGACCAGCCCGTGTGATGATTAAATGTGAGTTTACAAGTGAAGCTGTTTTCAAGAGAGCCTGTTTCAAGTGAGGCGGAGCCCAAAGGAAGAAAGGATCGAGTTACTGTTCCAGTTGAAGTTGTTGTTCACTGTCTGCGCGAAAGTTTCAAAGGTGAGATGGAGAAGAGAGGACACCAGTCCGGAAAATGCCAGAGAACAGAGCCTGAAGGTTTGGACTTAACATTGAGAGATGAGGGTGTGAAGAAAGCCTTCC
>APFE031652444.1:8911-37917 GCA_000404065.3 Pinus taeda
GGTGGGTCTCTTCCGAGCTACCGAGAGGTTCGTCTCTTTGCTATTATCCTTCCTATTGTCACCTTTGTTCATGATTTAATATCTCATCCTTCTAGTATCCTCTATGTAGTTTTGTGAGTTCACACATTGTTCAATGTATTTCATTATTTTTCTCCATATTATGGGAATCAATCCTTCTTTTGAACTAGTGGTCATTTTACCTACGCCTTAAATCTTTGATACTACTGGAATTTATTTTAGATGCCCAATATTGTTTTGTGGAATTTGGTATGTAGGTACCTTTTCCATTTGGTTTTGATGCTATCATTTGTTCGTTTAGTCTCACAATAGGTTCAAGGTCGGTCGGCTATGAATGTCTCTATCTCTTATATATTGTGGTTTATTGGGAGTTAGGGTTTGTATTCTTGTTAAAATCTTGTCAAATTATACCTCCACTCCTTTGTCCTTCACATAGAAGATGATGTCCTCTTCGTTCGGATGCTTGCTCGACACATAAGAGTGCATCTTTATAACTGTTTTCCTTTTGCTTCACTACATTCATTCCATTATCCCATTCCCTATGTAATTATGGCTCCTTGGTAAAGATTTCCTAGTCACCGTGGTGGCAAACCCAGTTCATATTCCTCTTGTTAATGACATTTTTTTGGATGGGAGTTAGTGGTGAACCACTTTGGCTTAGTTCCTCTTGAAGTGAGGAACAAAATTATCCATCTCGAAGCTAAGAAGTTTGGTGACCGTTTATATTTTTTTGATTTTGAGATTGGAGGCAACAACCTCAAGTGGATTCTTGATCCATGCAAATTCAAGAAGCATAGGCTTCACTTTATTCATTCCCTCTCTCTACATAGACAAATGGAAACATTGCTCAATATGGTTATTCATGAGAAGGAGATCAACAAATGCAAATTATTTGTAGGTTAGGAGGATCTCAAGAGAATTCTATGAGACATTTGCTACAACCTGGATGACATCGTGTCCAAACTAACAAGGGTGGAGCGATTTGTGGTATATGATTTGGGTATTGTGTCCGAGGAGCCACATGAAGCACCGACAATTATTAATGCTTCTACTGGAAACTCTCCTAAGGAAAACTCCTCTCCCCATTATTTGATCATCATTTCTGACTAATGGTCTCCATTTCCTAATGCACTTGTCTCAACAACTAGATATTTCATGGTTTTGCACTAGCCTTCATAGTGAGTTCACGACATGGACTATGGAACATAGTTCATTTTTTGTTTTTTGTTTCTGGATGTGGTTTGACATGGCACTTTGGAACACAATTTGTTTTTTGTTTTCTGGATGTGTTTCAAATGTTATTGCTTAGTTGATATAACATTAGCAGTCTTTTTTTATTGCTCCCTCATCTCTATATAATCTTCCTAAATTTTGTAAAAATCTGAAGGTATAAGTGCACAATTATAATAAGTATGTAAAGTTAACCTTCTCGCTGCGATAGTAAAAGTTTTATATATAAATTTCACTAGCAATAATGATGTATTTCAGTTACCCCTAACTAAAATAATAACCCCAAATATGTTTTTTTAAAGGTATGATCCATTATTAATATAACATCTTTTAACATTAATGGAAATATTTTAGAGAAACTTAAAAAAAATAAAAAATTTAAATTATATCCACTGGAAATAAATACTGATTTGAAATTTGATTGACAAAAGCAAATAAAGAAATAATATCTTAATTACGAATGAAAACGTTCTCAAATAATTTATTAACTCAAATTTTTGTTAAACGTTTTCTAATAATTTATTAATTCAAATTTTTGTTAAAGTATCATGAAAATTTATAATTTTCCCTTCTGTATTTTATAGTTTTATTTTTATTTATTTTCTTAGAAATAATATTTCTAATTATTTTTTATTAAATAATTATTATATCACAATACTAATTTATATTTGCCTTCCAATTTTTTTTAAATTTGTTTTTGCAATTTTTTTTAAATGTATATGATAAATAAAATTTATAATTTAAATTTATACCATTCTAAAAATTACATAAATTTTTATGGATTTTTTTTTAATGTGCATCGGAAATTTTTTTTTGATAAAAATATAATGAAGGTATTTAAGCCTTCATCATTATCTAATTTACCAATTTTCTTTCTGGCCTCAATTCATATATCTATACATATTATCACTAAGTTAAATAAAATTTGTTATTATTTTCTTAATGGTTTTTCTATTTTTTAAATGGATGATTTTCAAATTCTTAGAATAAGATAAAAGGATTTTAAGACATTATCAATATTATTTTTTAGTATGATTCCATGTGTAAGTATGTCAAGTTCTCAAAAAATAATAACTAGCATTTGCACCCAATGTTGCAAAGGAAACGCAGTAAGGCATAGTGTGTGGAAGAATATTGAAATGTGAATGGGCTTTTGTGGGCTTTTTTGAAAGCAAGGGTCAATGATTTTGAGTTTTAATTTGAGGAAGCCATGCCAAAAACCATTTTTGGGGGTTAAAGTGGCTACGAAATGGAATACAAGTAGTCATAAATATCCATTGAACTTGTTTAAACACCTTTGTATGTGGATAAAAATTGCATAGTTGAAGGTGAAGGTAAAGAAATGAATTCACGCGAACAACAACCGGGTATCCGTATTGATTTGGATAGGGTTATTTAAGAAATCATTATTCAAACGGGAAATTAAATTAATATGAAGATATATTGAAAACATGTATTATATTCATTAAAATCAATTGATTTTGTTAACAAAATACGTTAAAACCCATTGATAATGAATTGGTTGTGAAGACATAAATTATCAAAATGGTATTTGATCTTGAAACATCCTTTTTTAAGTTTCAAATGGAAAAAACAAATAGGGAATTGCAACAGAAGAGGTTCAAGAAGCAATATAATATTCTAAAGAACATTGTGCTTGTCATTCCATATTGGAAGTTGTATCAAAACTTGTTGGAGGCATCGAAGACCTGAAGAAGCAGTAATGAACCTACAAAATGTATATTTTGTTAGAATTTGTAATATGTAAACCAGTTGTGGAAATTTATTAGTAATACTTTGTAGGTGAGTTGTGTTAAAATGAATTTGGAATGAATGGAAATGAAGTTACCTTTGACATGGGGATTTATATATTGTTAGTGGAATATGCATGGTGAATAATGGCATACTGAACACCATTGGAGATTTATGCATAGTTGGAGATGCATATTTTTTGCTTTCCATTATACTTGTAGTTGCTTAGGTATGCTATTTATAAGTCCATATGTCTTGTTTCAAAAGAAAGAAAATGTTAGAATGAGATGTATAGATAATATAAAGACATTCTAATATTTGCTTAATTATTAATATTGATTAAATTTGGTTGTTGTTGAAAGATATGAAAAGTATGTTATGAAATAGAATGAGGTAAATAAATGGAGGAAACCTTTTGATGATGTTAAAGTATGGGTTGGAGCAGATTATCTGGAGGTGGCATTGAACAAAGAATTTATTCTGCGTGTTTTCTGCGAGCAATGTTTTGGTTGTCCTTCATTTTACTGTAACGATCGAAACTGAATGCGGGGCTAATCTGGAGATCTTGTAGAGAAGGTACTCTTGAAATTGCTGTGAATGTGAGACATTGACGTTCTGTTTTTCCAATGTCAATTATTGCTTTTGGAAGTGTCATACCTTGAGATTTATGTATAGTTAAATCCCAAGCCATGTTCAGTGGAATTTGTGCCCGTCCATTTCGTTTTACTACTGGAATAGGCAAGTGAGTGGGGTTTCTTTCATCCCAAGGAGGCCCGATGTATTTAGGAAAATCTACGACAACAAATGTTGGAATTTGTGGTGGTGCAGTTGATACTTTGTAAAAGATGGTTACAATTTATCTGAGGGAAACATTAACAAGTCTGGCTGAAACCCAAAGGTTGGAAGTTAACATAACTTTTTCACCATTGCATAGTAATACAATTCGCTCAAGTTTCTTGTCTTCTGAGGAAATGTTGGAATATGTGTTGTCATCTTCAACAATGGATCTTGCGATTGGAGTGTTTAGAGATTTCATCATTTGCTTATTATGAACCATTGTTTGAGCATTTGTTGGAAATAGATGCATGGAATCATGGAATGAATGTATTTCATCTTCTGATAAAAAGGAATCTATGCGCGACATGAGTATGTTGTAGTCGTTGATTGTTGGATTTGCATCTCTAATGTTCTGGAGAATGTTCCTGAAAGTAACATTTGCGATGTTGTCGCCTTGCTGATGAAATATTGTGTCTAATGTGGTGACTGTGTTGAAGGTGTTCCACAGTGTGCTTCCATGGCTCGTCCCTGCATATAGAAGTATGTCATTGACGGGTGGTAGCTGACTGAGATCATGAACCAATATAATGGAACAACCACCAAAAGGAGTGTTTCTTTGCTATGGAAATGCCTCTCGAAGACGTTCATCAATATGGCTGGGAAGCTTTGGTCCAGTGAAGCTCATTTCATTAATTAGTATGTACCTTATATGCTTGAGTTCTTCTTGGACTTTTGCAACAACATTACCTTCTAAGGGAATAAAATCCTTTATAGGAAGGTGCAGAGCAGAATGGATTGTTGATGCTTGTATGTTGAAGGCAAAAACCCCTGTAGGGGCAAGGAGCATGATCGATGAAGGTTCTAGGCTTGCAAGGCTTATGAGCATATCTTTGATGCAATTGATAAGGAGGGATTTTCCTGTACCAGCAATGCCTTGTATTATCATTTTGAGAGTGGTTAAATAATCCTTCTTAGAAAAATAATTAGAAATAATATTTAGAGCTTTTCTTTGCATTGGAGATAATGTAGTAAGGGTCGCCCGGATATGTTGATGTGTTTGAAGAATGTGTTGGATGGAGCGGCTATTCTCAATGAATTCTGTGGCATTATTTTGTAGATCTAATGGGATAGTGGTTGATTCCAGTTATGGTTGTCATCAAAGCCACGAAGACCAAGCATGTCCAGGTCATTTATGAGAAGCTAATTTGTAGGGTGTAATTGGGAAAGTAATTCCCATTCATTTATTTCCATGGTGTCTCGAGGATTGGTTTCATGAATAGTTGAGGTATCATTTGTGACAAATTCAATATCAGATAGTGTGCAGTGTTGATGCCAATGTTTGTAGAATGGACGAAATGTTTGCCAATTTGTGATGAATTATGCAGCAGAATATCCTATATCTTGTACAATATGGCGAAAAGGTTTGTATAGCATAAGTTCAACTCTGCAAAAGTCAACGTAGCAAGGTTCAGTTGTGGATGGTATGGAGGAGTAACATGGTATGACCTGAACAATTGCTTTTGTAGGTCTTTGTTTCCATTTGTTTGTTTTGCGATGAAGATCATATGACCAAGATCTTGCTAATTCTATAAGTGATGTGGATTCTAGGGTAGAAGGGCGGTGGATATATGTATCTATGATGTGTGGGGATGTAGTGGAGGTTGTGTTCATTTGTGGAAGGCGCATAAGAATTTTTTGGTTTACATTTAAAGAATTGAATGGTCAACTACATAATTTTAATGGTAATTTTTGCAGCATATGGCAGGTTTCGTATGCTCTAATGTCACGATCAACAAGGGTTTCTACAAGAAATTTTCGAAATGCAGATGTTGTTGGGTCAGGAATGGGTGAAGCCAAGACAATTCTACATAGCATGTGGTGGAAGCTTTCAGATTTTTTTCTGCTTTGGATGCATATTTGGCGATATATTTTTGTATAGCGTGTATGGAGAATACTGGTTGGCAGTCAACACTTACAAATAGATAGGATGGTAGGGTTATGGCTATTGAGTTGATTGTCATTGCGAGCAGGGGTGTATGTTTTTTGGCCATTGGAATCAATGAATAAGGCGATTTTGGATGTACTTCCAATGGTGCTTTATAATGAAATTGGAATGAGGATCCATTTTTCTTAGGTATGTGCTTTCTGTGCATTTTGTGTGACGTTCAACACAATTGATGAGTTGTTCATAGTCGTTGAAAAGATTGGTTCTGAAGATTTGTGGTGTGGATAGTAGACAAGGGTCTTCAGGATTTCTCTAAGCAATTGGTTGGTTTTAGGTCGAAGGAGTACAAGGGTTCCAAGCCAAAATATATTTTTCGAAGAACTGCCTAGTAATATCAATTGCTTCTGTGTCTTCCCAGTTGAGGTTTTCCATATCAGGTGCATATTATATCCAAAGGAGACCACGGATGTGTGTAGGTCCCCAATGTTGACATTCATACCTGTCAAGTATGAATTTTTGTAAGATAATTTTGTAATAGCTGAGGAATGTTGTTTCAAGTTTTTCGAAAAAAATGCGGTAGAATGCGTACCTGTACCAGTAATCTTTTGTCTTCAAGTGTTTATCTAAGATAACCTCACGAAATGCTGTGAATCTATGGTGCATATATATAGTGATGTTAAATGTCGGTTAGAGATAATGTTATCATTTCTCCACTTTTGTTGTTTTGCAATATCAGAAGGTTGACATCCGGGCATGATTGCATGAAGATCAGGCCATTTTGTATCCGCTGCACTTAATGTGAAGAGGAACATCGGGCAACTGAGTTGAGATATCATGTCCATTAGTTCATTTTTAGCTTTGTGCTGAAATGATCTTGTTCCACGTAAAGAGTTACCGAATCGCATGACTTGCTCTGTTAATTGCTCATCTGGAAATTGTTCTAATCGAATGTTCAGATCTTGAATAGATATTGGGAAGTTATCTGGGATATTCTTTTTCACAAAAATCGATGATGTTGCTTGACAGTGATGTCGCATCATGAGATTATATATGTAATAATGAAAGTGTGGGTGCTTTCCAAATCTGTTATCGTAGTAACATATGATATTAAGTGCATATTCACGTAACTGCACTACTTTCATTCTTGCTTGATTTGGCATTGCAGCTCTTGTAAGAAAAAGGGTGGGGAAAGCCATAGAGAGTAGACCTTATATGTTGTATTCATTGATCAGTGATAAGCCAATTATTGGCCACTCAATTGTAGTATCAGATTGGTGGCTGTAAGCATGTAAATAATGGAGGATTTCTTGGATTTCTGTATTTTTATTAGGTATGATGGGTACACATGATGATGTTTGGTTTATGGATGGGTCTGCGGAATCTTCGGTGAGCTCATCTGGTGGTTCAAGTGAAAGGTGGATAGTGGTTTTTGTAGTATTGGCATGGTGAAGGGAGGAGGAGACATCGGTGGGGATTGTTGGTAAGGATGCTAGTGCGTTGTTATCAATATGAACATTCTTATAGTTTGGGTCATTTGCCAATTTGTATTCTAATGCAACAAGAACGCGATGTCTACTGACAATGAAATCATAAGCCTTATGGTCATTACTATGACGAGTGACAATTAGAATGTCCAAGTTTTCAACACATCATGGCAACATGTTTGCAATTTTTGTAATGTCTTGAGGAAAACAAATTGTGTGGCCACTGTATTTATATTGGCCACCACGTGCATGTGTTACTTGTAGTATATGGTTAACCCTAGCAATGAGAATTCTTCTATTTGTGAAAGAGATGTAAGGATAGCTAGTTGAGGACCAGGGTCCATGTTGTTTGATAATGAGAAGCGATGACCCCTTGTTTCAGAGACGCATCTAGAGCAACAATACATGTGGTTGGAATTGTGGATATGTATTCCAGGATATGGTTCAAGACAAATGGAGCAAGGACATTTAGGTGGAAGTTTATGAGTCTTTGCACGAAAATCTCGATGTGCTTGATTAGTATAAACATTGCTGAAAACATGTGTGAAGGAGGGGTTAGGGAAATGAGGTTAGGGAAATGAGGTATGGATGTATTTGTTTGAGAGGTTTGCTGAGAAGATAAAGAGTTTGATAATTGCAAGGGAGGATTGCTTTAGGGGTGAGTCATTTCAGACGAGGAATATTGGTTTTCCTTCTGGTTTTTGTGTTTTTGACATTCTATGATGCCTTCTTTTGCCTGTAAAGCTCATGGCGACATGCATTTATTCATTCTTTATTTTTTGCATAGTATCTTCGAGCACATTCATCATTAGAAGAAGAAGACATTTGCAAAATTTATGGTACCTATAAGCAAGAGAGGGGAAGACAAGAATGTTATTTGGAGACAACAACCATGTTATTGTATGAAAGTGAAAGAAGTGAAAAAAAATTAACTTTTGAATAGTTTTATGTGAATTTTTTATTTGAATACTGTGTTTGAAAGAACATATTAGTATTTTTTCTTTATACATGTAGATAGTTTCATGTGTAATGCAGCAAGTTACCTCATTTTTTGAAAGAAAGAAGATGATAAAAGAAAAAAGATGATAAGAATGTGAATTTGTCTACTCACATAATGCTAGATACAATGGAGGACAAATACTTATTTCAATGGTATATAAGAAAATTTCGTGAGAAGGCATGCAACAGTATATCGTGTAAAATTGTATTTATAAAATTCGACAATAGGAATTGTTAAAAAGCAAGGAATACATTTTGTGATATTTATCTACGATATCGAGATGTTCTAAATTTCTCAAAGGATGTTGTCGCATTCTGTCGTGAAATGAAACTTTTCTTATTTTATGATAACGCATTTCAATCATGGTACTCCTTTAAAAGTTTTTGTCTTCACTAATAGTGTGAAGATATGATCTGTCCATAGAGCTTTTGAGACAATTTCCTTGATCAAATCTGGATTTGAAGATAATAAATAGAAGTCTTTGGCATTATTTCCAAGAAGTGTAGATCCTGCATCTTTGAAAGCAACAGTTGAAGCTAATTCACCAGTGTGATCTTGCATGTCGATTTTTAGTAAGTATCTGTAATCGAAGTCACTTACATCAGCGTTGCATTTTGGGTAGAACCACATCCCTGTCTTTTGTGGAATAAGTTTTTTCATGCATTTTTTCCCATCAATGATGGATGGGCAAGAAATGTAGTAAAAACTGTCCATCCCAATTTTCATTATTGTGCCCTTTAACTAGAAAAATGTTGGTTTCTCTAAGGAGTCCATACTGTAAATATCAACAATTGTTATTTTTTTTTATTGATGGCCAAAAGGAGATCTTGTTGTCAAAGATGTATAAGCTACAGTCGAACCTTGTTTTTTAAACCATGACTTTAGCGTGTGGGCCTCTTCAATGTCAGGATCTACAAGAATAATGAATCTCATTATAGTGTTGACATTTTTTCCATTAAATTCTCCAACACGTGCAGATTTGATTGCAATGATGGGGTTATTTCCTATAGCACATAGGGAGGATATTTCCTGTGATACGAAATTAAAATTTTCTCCCCAAAAGATTGCATCTATGTTATACCCGGACATGTCTTGAAGTTCTAGTATTCGTTTATTAACTTCAGAGCCATCTTTTCTACGTATAGTGCACACACTGGAAATGTCTGTGACAATACCAAGAATATCAACAATCGAGTTGACATTTGTTGTTCTGATATCATTGATTGATTTTATATTGAATTGCACTATTGGATTATGTTTTTTTTCACTGGAAACATGTTCTATGTTAGATCTTGCATTCAACAAAATTTTCCAGTCATTGTTCAAGTGGTTGTATTGCTTGTTAGCCATTTTTACATTCCCTTTAGAGACAATGCAGACATTTCCATTTTGGATTTTGTCGAAAAAATAATCTGCGACATTGTTGAAACATGTAATATGTATTTCTCCATCCTCTGTATCGAACATGTCAAAACCAAACACTTTACCAAGTCCGTATTGATTCTGAAATTGTCGAAGAGCTGTTTTCCTTTGGACGTATCCTTTTATGCACCAATTTGAGTGGTAAGGGTTTAACGATTTGATGGGAATTTGAACTGGCAGAATGGATGGAGTTGGAGTAGTTGGAAGAGGGCAGTGTCTTTTTGATACAGGATCTGGGTTCAATGAGGATGGAGTGTTTCCATCAGATTTGATCAGGATACTCATAGTTTCTGGATTGCCAATTAAGGGTGCAAATGTAGTAATTTCGAAGTCTATTAGCTTTATAGACCTACACAACAAATGAGAGTCATAGGAATAATTGTTAGAAGTGGATGTTTTATAGATAAAAATGTTAAATTTGAAATAAGAAATTTATAACAAACTTACATTGATGGACCGATAGCTGAGGTAGTCCAAATTTTAACATTTATAACAGAACCGTTTTGTAGCAAGCCTGTTGCTACGAGATCATTGAAATCTTTTGGAAGCACGATGTGTTTCTTATGTGTTCCATCTGAAATTGCAATACGATATCGTGGAGTTTAATTTTGCATTGGTTGTATTGGTTCAAGTTCAACAATTTGTAGGTATGGTTGAATATGAGTTGATCCAGATAACATTGAGGAAATTTCATTCTGAGTAAGGTTTGTTGTCATTTTCTGGTATAAGACAAAACACAAAAATGTTGTTTTCTTCACGTAAGATATTTAATATTCATTACATTCCTATAACTATACATGAAAATATATGAACTAAAGGAAAAAGGGCAAGAAGAGTGTTCAATTTGTTTCTAAATGAGTGGTTATCTAAGCTTGTAAACACAATGAAGAAAGATATTTATTACAACAAATTTTATATGATCATTTTTTTTGAAACACAGTTAAAACTGTAAATTAAAAATTTTAGAAACCTACACATGTTAGAAACAATCAAATAGGGCATGATGATTGAGTTTCCCATGCCAAATAATGTATACATTTTTTAGGGAATTTAGCAGTAGCAACACCAGAGCTACATTGGAGCTACATTGGAGCTACATTGTGGGTTTTGTATTGGGAAAATTCGTATTGTGGAATTTGGGTTTTGCATGAGTATTTTTGTTTCTAGAGAAAATGATGTTGTACATAATGGTGGAGAAAAGTTGTGCAATTGCATAGAATGCAATGATAGGTGGCTAAGTTCAACATAGGTCCAATGACCAAGTACTAAAACTATTTACTGCAATGCCTATGCTAGATGAGGTTACATGGAATTATGTAATTTCAGGATTTTTAATTTGATGATATGCACAGAATGGGTAATGCCATGAGGCCCTAAATGTTTTTGGTCAAATAAGCAGATTGTTTCTAAGCCAAACAACTTCTGCTTTGGCACCATTGTCAAGGCCTATGTTGGGTAATGCCATGAGGCCCTAAATGTTTTAGGTCAAATGAGGAGAGTGTTTTTAAGCCAAACAACTTCACCTTTGGCACCATTCTGGAACATCTAAAAGCTTTGAATAGCTTACCTGCTTGGTACTTAGTATGTTGTATGGGCCTATAATTAGATGTCTTTAATCCTCAGGATTAGTTGGCATTTGTTTAGTTGACATATTCACAAACAAAGAAAGGACAACTCTTGTGAAAGCTAGATGAGAGGATAAAATGAAGTATGTCACTCAAAAGAATAAAGGAATATGCAATAGCCAAAAGTAGTGCAAGAAAGGAATGCTAGGTGGGGAGACCAGTCCCTTAAGATTCATGGGATGCAAGGACAATCTCTATGATAGTGATTTCCTTTGCAAATGACACATGGAGATTTAGGTTTGGATGGTGCAGTGCGTGGATTTTTGCCAGATGATGCGTGGTTTCCCCCTTACGTCGTTGGCTTCTTCTTCTTCTTCTCCTTCCTTTTCTTCTTCTTTTTAGTTACTTTGTTTTCAGCTTGACTAGCTTCACCAAGTGAAGAGGAAGAATGAGAGGGAGAAACAAACGAAGTAGAAAGTTGGGGGTTAACTCTAGTATCATCTGGTTGCTGATTTGATTGCTCAGGAATCATGGTGTTTTGAATGATAGAGGTCGAGAAAAGCCATATTGGTGGGCCAATTGTAAGCCCTGGAAGGGACAGTGTAGGCATATGAGGTGCACCAACATCTCCCCTAGAGGAAGAGGGAGTAGGATTCCCCAAGGGGAAATCCTTGATTGGTGGACTCCATTTTCTCAACCTAAGACCAACGAGAGAATAGTGATGTTATTCCGATTAAAATAAATTTTATGACGCTTTGACAGAACTTGCTTTTTCAATTTTTAAGAGTCGAGAAAAAGCTAAAGATGACTCTAGTCGTCTTCGATTTTTAATGAGCTTGAAGTGAAAAGTGCTCAGATGGACCTTTTCTTTTAAGGACTCTGAAAAGGAATGAAAGTGACTACTCTGGAAATCTAGACAGGGGGATTACCAAACCAATCGCAAAACTACAGAATACTTTTTATGGTACGACAATCAATCTTCCCGAATGCTGTGTTTAGTGCATTGCGATCGATAGGGCTAGCAGACACGGCTTCCTAAGGATAAAGGATATAGCCTATTGTGCTCTCCTAATATATACTCGATGGTACGTGGGAGCACAAGCCTTTACTAGCATTTGTCATCTCAAAGAGGAGGAATCACCCAACCTATGATGAAAGTGATAGTTACTAGGCTTTACGATGCTAGAATACATCTCTAGCCTAGACTTTTAAATGTTGTGCATTGGGTTCCAAAGCATTTTTATGTTTATTGAAATTTATTTTACAGTTGATCTTTCTTAAGAAGTTTGCATTTAGGTTTACTGCATGATGTAGATATTCAATTCCTAAATATGCAATCTAAGATGATAAATAGTCGTTTACTTTCTTTTTGCAATGAAAATCCTAGCTACTAAGGAAAGAGAAGTGAAATTGTTTCAACATAGAGCAGAGAGCACACACTAAGATGCATTGTCCTAAATCAATTTCTGCTTCCATTCTAAATGCAAATGCACATGCATATATTTTTTTCTGCTTTCTTAATGTGTGAATGAAAAAAAGAATGCTAAGTACAGATATAAACTATTTTTCTTTCAAAACGACAGTACTGATCACAAAATGTAAAATTCTAGATGAAATGGAAGAAAAATTAATAGCCTGACAGGGATACAAGAGAGAGGTTATGAACTGTACAAACCCTTCTTCTAGATTGGTATTTCTGATTATTCTATAAATAAATAACTGAAATTTTTATATGATGGTCAAATCCCTTTGTTTATGAATGATGTTGTTTTAGACTACATAATTAGACAAATAACGATGGGTTGTACCAAGTATTCTTACAGATTAGCATTTCTAGTTTTTCAATAACTTTTTAATTGAAATATGAAACTCCAACATGGCCCCCGAATAGTCTTGAATTTTCAAGGAAAATAAGCATTGGAATGACTTGCAATAATTGTTTTTAAAGTGCCTCCAGTATTCTAAGTATAATTTTGTTATGGTGTTAATCCTTGGCATTTGCTGAGAGGTTGACCCTCTAGTTTAGAATGCCTCATGCATGTACCCTTTACTATTGGTTGGTACCCCTTGCAAGATTCAAGTAATTTTTTACCAATGTTTATCTCAGGTATTATAGGCACAACCCACCCACATTCATCCTTTCAGGTTTTATGAAATAATATTATTAAGGTTACCACCTACGAACAAATGACTATGTGGAAGAGTCGTGAGTTAGATCTACATGCTTGGATATGGTAGCTAAACCTTAATCTTCCCAAAAAAAAATCATGTATGTGAATAGACAACACAAACAAAATCCAATTAGGTTTAGATATTTCTCCATGGAATCCAATGTGATCTTCTGCATGACCCCTTTGTTAGAGGGGATTTCCCAATAAGAAGTTCAAGATAAATGGATTTTCACTCATTAGCTTAGATTAAAGTTTTGAGTTTTCTCACCTTGGAGGGTGTCCTCGCCAACCTAGTCTAAGCCCATAAAATCCTAAGATAATGTGGGTGTCCTAGCGAATAAAAATGTATAGCTTGTTATAGTTAAGTGTTTCTTGTAATGCATTTTGTTAATCTCAAGGTAATGGAGTGAATGTTTATATGATGTGAATAGTTGACTATTTCCAAATAAAGGTATGCAAAGAGTGAACATTGTAGCAATATTTTCAAATGAAAACTATCTTATAGTGAGGAAGATGATATTTTAGTTTAGTAATATGTAAAAAATATTCTCATGACCCTCTATTTTTTACTCTTTTAGCATTCAAATTCCTATTTGAAACAAAACATGCGAGCATGTAGTACAAGAGAAACAAAACAAAATAAATACAACACCATAATACCCACTTACTACTAAGCATACAATCTAAACAATAACCAAAGAATAGATAAGAGTCAATATACTATACAATAAAAAGAGAAAAAAGGGAGTATGGGATAATGGCAATAGAGCCTTAGCCAATCCTAATGTATCTGTAGGGAAACAAACCCATGTTTGAGTCCAAAATCCCTACCAAGACCCTAAATTCAACATATCCATGTGGATATGAGGTGTGATGACTATGTACAAGATTCCAGGAAATAGATGTTTGGAAATATTTCGTTTGGAAATTGACTATATTTTGTTTTTGAATTGTATGTTTTGTTAATTTATTTAACAGACTCTCTTTGCAAAAAAACTTAATTAACTAAGTACAGCAGATGAAAAAAAATATTGAAGTTTGTATCTAAGATTTCTAGAGTCTGTTCACCAGAAACAAGAGAGTCATGATGGCACCACTTTGCATTAGTTTAACACACCTGTTTTTAACTTGTATCAATAGGTAAAACAAAGCCTACATTGGTCCAATCCCACTTTCTTCATTGTAGATCTGGTTATACTTCCAGTGAAATTCAAATGAAGGCATTCTAATTTGTGGCTCAAGGAATCCTCAAGTACTACTTAGCATTGGAATGACTTGCGATAATTGTTTTTAAAGTGCCTCCAGAATTCTAAGTCTAATTTTGTTATGGTGTTAATCCTTTGCATTTATTGAGAGGTTGAACCTCTAGTTTAGAATGAATTCCCTTTGTATCTATGAGAAAGACATGGGATAAACTAATCCATGGTAAAAATCAACGATTTACACTGAGAATATAATAATACATGTGTGAAATTAGACTTAAAACAAATATCACTCTTAAAAAATATAATAATAACAACAATTAGACAAGCGGCTCAAGAGGATTTGAATTTTTTGGATTCGGTCGGTTAGCACCTAATTCAACTATGAACATATGAGAGATATTTACAACGAAATTATGCTTAATGGTTCAATGCCTCACGCATGTACCCTTTACTATTGGTTGGTACCCCTTGCAAGATTTAAGTAATTTGTTACCAATGTTTATCTCAGGTATTATAGGCACAACCCACCCACATTCATCCGTTTAGGTTTTATGAAAATAATATGATAGTTTTGGTTTATATATATAACAACGAAAAATCCTCTAACAGCAGTAAAGTTAAATTACCAATCAAACAGGAATAAAGTTTAAATAATCAAGAAAGCATATATATAACTGAATGAACTCAATTGGGAATTAATTTTGAATCAAAATTATAAGACTCTGTATCTGATCTGTAGCTAATGTACAATTGATGGCAGAGGATTTGCTATCATGGTCCATGGATGAAATAGAAATTAAACAAAAACTCTGAAAGGAGATTAAGGTTGTTACTAGAGATGAAGTAGTCCAGAAACGTCTAGAAATGTCCCTAAAAGTTGAATCGCTGAGAGACAAAACACAGTACGCCAAGGCTTTTTTTAGGAAGTGATGCAAAGTATCTGTATTTAACATTGTTGTGTGAGTAACCAACATAATTTGTACAGTGCTATGGAAATTAATAGTCTCTGCAGGAAAAAAAACCTAATATAATCCACACAGTCTAATCCTCACGGGGAAGGTTTTGCAGGAATTTAAAGGTTTTCTTATGTTATAAAATCCTAAGCTAATGTGGGTGTCCTAGCAAATAAAAAAGTATAGCTTGTTATAGTTAAGTGTTTCCTGTAATGGATTTTGTTAATCTCAAGGTAATGGAGTGAATGTTTATATGATGTGCATAGTTGATTGGTTCCAAATAAAGGTATGCAAGGAGTGAACAATGAAATTTTTTTTTTAAATGAAAACTATCTTATAGTGAGGAAGATGATATTTTAATTTAGTAATATGTAAAAATTATTCTCATCACCCTCTGTTTTTTACTCTTTTAGCATTCAAATTCCTATTTAAAACAAAACATGCCAGCATGTAGTACAAGAGAAACAAAACAAAATAAATGCAACACCATAATACCCACTTACTATTAAGCATACAATCTAAACAGTAATCAAAGAATAGATAAGAATCAATATACTATACAATAAAAAGGAAAAAAAGGGAGTATGGGATAATGGGAATAGAGCCTTAGCCAATCCTAATGTATCTATAGGGAAACAAACCCAAGTTTGAGTCCAAAATCCCTAACAAGACCCTCAATTCAACATATCCATGTGGATATGAGGTGTGATGACTATGTACAAGATTCCAGGAAATAGATGTTTGGAAATATTTCGTTTGGAAATTGACTTTATTTTGCTTTTGATTTGTATGTTTCATTAATTTATTTAACAAACTCTCTTTGCAAAAAAACTTAGTTAACTAAGTACAATAGATGAAAATAGATGTTGAAGTTTGTATCTAAGATTTCTAGAGTCTGTTCACCAGAAACAAGAGAGTCACAATGGCACCACTCTACATTAGTTTAGCACACCTATATTTAACTTGAATCAATAGGTAAGACAAAGCCTACATTCATCCAATCCCACTTTCTGCATTGTAGATCTGGTTATACTTCCAGTGAAATTCAAATGAAGGAATTCTAATTTGTGGCTCAAGGAATCCTCAATTATTACTTACTAGTCTCCTACGTCCTCCATTACTTATTTTGGAGTCTCCATGGGAAACCTAAGATGCATTAAAGCTTCTGCTTGTGCATTTTGTTGGCAAGCTTCCTCAATTCAGTATGATCCGTATACAAATGATCTAGTTTTTGTCAATGAGAGCAGCATAAGAAGGATAGTAGCAAAATGTTGATAATAGAGATGGCTTCAGTGGTGTCTATGACCAAGTTGTTCACCCATTAATTGCATGGATGGAATCCTTATTCTAAGAATAACGAGGGAGATTGTTATTCCTTACCCAAATTGGAAAAATGATGGTGTAGTTTTACACCCTTCCATGAAGGGATCTGCATTTCTTATTCTTTTTAATCAGTGTTGCAAACACAGGACTGACAGAGAGAGAAGAATGAAGCAAAAAGGACCAAGGCATTGGGAAGTTTTTGCGGCCATTTAAAGGTTTTCTTATGTTAGATTATTCTATAAATAAATAACTGAAATTTTTATATGAAGCTCAAATCCCTTTGTTTATGAATGATGTTGTTTCAGACTACATAATTAGATAGATAACAGTGGGTTGTAAAAAGTATCCTTACAGATTAGCATGTCAAGTTTTTCAATAACTTGTTAATCGAAATTTGAAACTCCAACATGGCCCCCAAATAGTCCTGAACTTTCAAGGAAAATAAGCATTAGAATGACTTGCAATAATTGTTTTTAAAGTGCCTCTAGAATTCCAAGTCTAATTTTTTTATGGTGTTAATCCTTGGCATTTACTAAGAGGTTGGCCCTCCAGTTTAGAATGAATTCCCTTGGTATCTATGAGAAAGACATGGGATAAACTAATCCATAGTAAAAATCAACAATTTATACTGAAAATATAGTAATACATGTGGGAAATTAGACTTAAACCAAATATCACTCTTAAAAAATATAATAATATCAACAATTAGACAAGTGGCTCGAGAGGATTTCAATTTTTTGGATTTAGTTGGTTAGCACCTAATTCAACTATGAACGTATGAGAGATATTTACAATGAAATTATGCTTAATGGTTCAATGCCTCACGCATGTACCCTTTGCTATTGGTTGGTACCCCTTGCAAGATTCAAGTAATATTTTACCAATGTTTATCTCAGGTATTATAGGCACAACCCACCCACATTCATCCTTTCAGGTTTTATGAAAATAATATGGTCAAGGTTACCACCTACAAACAATTGACTATGTGGAAGAATCGTGAGTTAGATCTACATGCTTAGATATGGTAGCTAAACCTTAATCACAACTTACAAACCTTAACATCCAAATTTTGATGTCCAATTGGTAAAGATTTCTGTGCCTACAATGCTTTATGAACCGTCTCACCTTTGTTCCGTATGTGTGAATATTGACAACACAAAACCAACAACAATGTTAAGATACACACAATAATTCTAGGTCTTATCTCATCAAGACATGTGTGCATTTTGGAGGTAGATAATGAGAATTTTGTCAGAGTTTTCTTGTTTTTTTTACCATTGGATATCAGGTGGCATAGTTGAGTTTACTGTTAGGATCTTTTTCCTAAAATCTTGTTTCCAAAATTGCAGTTTTTGCAAAGTTATGAGTTTCTGACTTTGAATTCAGCTATTGTCTAAGAAGCGGACTGTAGTGCAAGAGAGGATTGGCAAAAGAGATATAAGAATGTAGAACAAGCATAGAAGGACCAAAACTTAATTGATAAGACATTGGAGCAGGCAACATTTCACAAGCATTTGTTTTCAAGCCTACACGTTGTATGCCAGTTTGCAAAACCTGTTCACTTTCAAAATATTAAGGTTTGTTCTTCTATTTGAAATGTAAAAAATATGGAAAACTTTCTATCATCATCTGTATGTCAAACCATCAAACTTTATCCATGTCAACTCACTTGCAAGACACACCAACATAACGATTTATATTTATAATGTTATACCAACTTCATTTTTGCTTTGAAAGAATTAGATAGGGGATTGCCTTAATTTTCAGAGGCAAGAAAAGGAATTAGATTGAAAGAAATTAGAAAAACAAGCGTAAACAGAGAAGTGAGAAATCATTGTACAAAATCAGAATTGCAATCAAACAAGAATAAAGTTTAAATAATCAAGAAAGCATATATATAACTGAATAAATTCAATTGGGAATTAATTTTGAATCAAAACTATAAGACTCTGTATCTGCTCTGTGGCTAATGTACAATTGATGGCAGAGGATTAGACAGATAACAGTGGGTTGTACCAAGTATTCTTACAGATTAGCATTTCCAGTGTTTCAATAACTTGTTCATTGAAATTTGAAACTCCAACATGGCCCCCGAATAGCCTTGAATTTTCAAGGAAAATAAGTGTTGGAATGACTTGCACTAATTGTTTTTAAAGTGCCTCTAGAATTCTAAGTCTAATTTTGTTATGGTGTTAATCCTTGGCATTTACTGAGAGGTTGACCCTCTAGTTTAGAATGAATTCCCTTGGTATCTATGAGAAAGACATGGGATAAACTAATCCATAGTAAAAATCAACGATTTACAACGAAAAATATAATAATACATGTGGGAAATTAGACTTAAACCAAATATCACTCTTAAAAGATATAATAATAACAACAATTAGACAAGTGGCTCAAGAGGATTTTAATTTTTTGGATTCGGTTGGTTAGCACCTAATTCAACTATGAACGTATGAGAGATATTTACAATGAAATTATGCTTAATGGTTCAATTCCTCACGCATGTACCCTTTACTATTGGTTGGTACCCCTTGCAAGATTCAAGTAATATTTTACCAATGTTTATCTCAGGTATTATAGGCACAACCCACCCACATTCATCCTTTTAGGTTTTATGAAAATAATATGATTAAGGTTACCACCTACAAACAAATGACTATGTGGAAGAATCGTGAGTTAGATTTACATGCTTGGATATGGTAGCTAAACCTTAATCTTCCCAAAGAAAACTCATGTAAGTGAATAGAAAAAGAAAATAAGAATTGGAATCACTTGAAATAATTTTTTTTAAAGTGCCTCCAGAATCACGCCATGAGCTCCATAAATTTTCACACAGAATCCTAAAATATTAGCACAATCACAACTTACCAACCTTAACATCCAAATTCTGATGTCCAATTGTTAAAGCTTTCTGTGCCAGCAATGCTTTATGATCCGTCTCACATTTGTTATGTATGTGTGAATATTCACAACACAAACCCAACATCAATGCTAAGATACGCACAATAATTCTAAGTCCTAGCAAGTCAAGACATGTGTATATTTTGGAGGCAGATAATGAGAATTTTTTCAGAGTTTTCTTGTTCTTTTACCATTGGATAATAGGTGGAATAATTGAGTTTACTATTAGGATTTTTTCCCTAAAATATTGTTGCCAAAATTGCAGTTTTTGCAAAGTTATGAGTTCCTGACTTTGAATTCAACTACTGTCTAAGAAGCAGACTGTATATAATACATACAATCTAATCCTCACGGTGCTACAGAAATTGACTAATATCTTTTTACAGGGTAAAACAGTTTGGAAAAAAAACTTAATTAACTAAGTACAACAAATGAAAATAGATATTAAAGTTTGTATCTAAGATTTCTAGAGTTTGTTCACCAGAAACAAGAAACTGATGATGGCACAAATCTGCATTAGTTTAACACACATGTTCTTAACTTGTATCAACAGGTAACTTGTAGGGATTTCTCCTTATGCAGAGTAGAATCAATCCTCCATACACCTGCAGGTCTTCACGAACAACAAAGATAAAGTAAAATTTAAGATAACAGTGACCCAAATATATATAAAACTTCATAACTACCACCATAATATGCAGAGGGCGCCATATTCTAAGGGAAAAATGACCTGTAGAAAAAAGAGCCTACGCAACACTCATGCAGTGAAGAAAGAGTCGCCTCATCCTCTGCGGCCTTTGTCGAAACCCTTCTCCCTTCTCCACAGGTCCACTTCCCTCCTGTGCAGCAACTCCGCTACGCCCTCCTCTCCATCAAACGCGGATATCTGCGAGCAGGACGGGTTCAGTGAGGTCGTTAGGGTAAAGTTTGGTACGTAACCAAAACTGATTTATTAACTAAACCTTAAAATCCTTAGCGTATAATTATTAAGTTTTTTTTAAATTAAACGACTAATTTCTATTCAATCGTCTAACATTACATCTAATGGCTACGATTAAGACACAAAGGCATTTAGGGGGGTTCATTTCAAAGGGAAACGTCTTACAGTCTAAAAATAATTCTAGCTAATGTCGGGCAAAATATTAACTTAACTTAAATTATATATAGCTTGAATTTTTAGATTATATATAACTTTTTAATCTTTTTAACTCATTAAGATTAATAATTAAAATATAACTATATATATTATTATATATAATTTGAATCGATAATAAATTGTCTCATGCATTTAATAGTTCCTTTATCATATACGTGAATTTCAATGGATCATAAATTTACCTTTAACAAAAAAAATTACCACATTAAAATTGAAAATTAGGTAAAATATTAAAAATCTTTTTATTCTTCCCTAAATCGAATACCATTTATTAAATCAAAATAAAGTTGTTAATTCAACACAAAGAATCGAAAATTCTTCTATAAAATCTTTTAATATTTCTTTTAATTAAAATTTGTAAAATGAATCTTTAAAATGAAATACCTTTTGGATATATTGAAATCATTAAAGATAAATATTTCCACATCAAATTTGTAATATTTGAAAATATTAATTTGATGTAGTTTTATTATAAATTTTATTATCATGCCATGTAAAAAGCATCACTAAATCTAATATTGATATTAAAATATTAATATTGATTATTGATATTGATATTATATTAATCTTTATAATATTAATATTATTAAATTTAATAACTGTGGATTAATAAAATATTAAAATTAATATAACATTCTATTTGTTATATTATAATATATATTAATGTATCATCATATATATTAACTCTAGATATATGAAGGGATGAACAAAGATATAGAGTGATAGAGGTGGAGAGATGGAAATAAAATGAAGGAGAGGGGAGAGGAATGAAGAAAGAAAGAAAGAGAGAAGTGAGAGAGGGAAAGAATGGTAAGAGACAGAGGAGGAGGGGGGGGACACAAAAATGCAAGGGGGTTAGAGGGGGATAGAGAAAGGGATAGGGAGGGAGATAGTGACAAGGTTGGAGGGTAGAGAGAGAGAGGCAGATGAGGGGAGAGAGAGGGAGGTATGAGAGAAAGGGAGAGAGGGGAAGGACCAAAGAAGGACTTGAGAGAGAGGAGGGAGAGGGAGGGACAAAGAGATGGAGTTGGAGGGGGGGAGAGGGAGTGATGAAGAATGCCATAAAGAGATAAAAGTGGAGAGAGAGGGAGGGGTAGAGTGAAGAAGAAAGACATAGAGAGAGAAAACTAGGGAGAGAGAGAGGGAGTGACAAGAGAGAGAGAGAGAGAGAGAGAGAGAGAGAGAGAGAGAGGAGAGAAGAAGAAGGACATAGAGAGAGAAAAGTGGAGAGAGAGATAGAGAGGGAGTGACAAGGGAGAGATGGAGAGAGAGTGTGTATGTTTTGGGGTGAGATAGAGAGACAAAGAAGGAGAGATGGAAGGAAGGGGGAAGAGAAAGGGATAGGGAGGGAGATAGTGATAGAGTTTGAGGGCGAAGAGAGAGGGGGTTGGCGGGGGGGAGAGTGAGGTGAGAGAGAAAGGGAGAGAGATGGAGTTGGAGGGGAAGAGAGGGAGGTGAGAAGAAAGACAAAGAGAGAGAAGGTGGAAAGAGAGATAGAAGGTTGCACTAGATGCCTTGATTTCAGCGTACATTTTGATTTATAATTATATTTGATTGCTTGCACTAGATGCATTGATTTCAGTGTAGATGTTGATTTATAATCTTATTTGATTTCTTGCATTAGATGCATTTATTTCAGTATAGATGTTGCATTCTAATCCTATTTGTTTGTTTGCTTTAGATGAATTAGATGTTGTTAATCTTGAGGCTGTAAATTATTAAAAATATTTTTCAAGATTAGATGGAGGGGGTAGAGAGGGAAGAATATTTCTTGCACTAGATGCATTGATTTCAATGTATATGATGATTTCTACTCCTATTTGATTTCTTGCACTAGATGCGTTGATTTCAGTGTATGTTGATTTCTAATTATATGTGATTGCTTACACTAGATGAACTTATTTTAATGTAGATGTTGATTTCTAATCCTATTTGATAATTTTCCCTAATGCATTTATTTGAGTGTAGATGTTGATTTCTAATCTCAATTGATTGTTTGCACTAGATGCATTGATTTTAGTGTAGATATTGATTTCTAATCTCATTTGATTGCTTGCATTAGATGCATTGATTTTAGTGTAGATGTTGTTTTCTAATCCTATTTGATTTTTTGCATTATATGCATTGATTTTAGTGTAGATGTTTTTTTCTAATC
Organism: Pinus taeda; assembly: GCA_000404065.3. Classification (NCBI taxonomy): domain Eukaryota; kingdom Viridiplantae; phylum Streptophyta; class Pinopsida; order Pinales; family Pinaceae; genus Pinus; species Pinus taeda. The sequence continues at coordinate 31,972 of APFE031652444.1, forward strand.
CTATTTGATTTCTTGCAGTAGATGCATTAGATGATGTTAATCTTGGCAGTAGATTATTAAAAAATACATTTTTCAAGATATATTTATTAATACCTAGAAGGACACTATTAAAGTTGTGATACCTAGAATTAAAAATGAAATAGATGTGTAAAATAAATCCTTTTGCAAAGTGCAAATTAATCATTGACAAAATCGTCTCCCTTCTTCATAACCAACTAATTACTAATTGATAATTATACATATATTCAAAATTACCAAGAGAAAATTGGATACAACAATGTATTCAAAATAATTATAAGAGGAAAAAATATGTTTATAAACATTATAAAAAATCAAAATACTCTTGAAGGAAATAAATGATTGAAACAATAACAAAGAAATAAATTTTTTCAAGAGTAATATTGATGCAATAAATTATTAAAACTAATTTTCAAGGTATATTTAGTAATTAGAATTAAGAATTAATTAGTTGTTAGAAGTTGGGACACCTAAAAATAAATGAAATAGATGTCAAATATCAATCATACTGCAAACTTTTGACAAGATTGAAGATTGTCTCCATTCTCCATCAGCTACTAATCACTAATAGACAATTACATACAAATATAAAAATATAACACAACAAATATAACATTCACAGATATTACCATCCAAATCCAAACACAAAAACACACCAACTACTCAAAACATCAAATCAAAGATGTACAAGCCATTCAAGTTGAGCAACACATAGTAAATTAAAGAAGAGAATGATATGGTCATGCCAAACAAAGAAAACATAATGTGAATTTTAAAGTTAATCTCAGACATATACATAATAATGATAATCTAAAAATATGACATTCTTGCCATCAATTTGAGTAAATCCAGATTTATCATGCACTGAGAATAATCGAATCCCTCGAGGTGCAAACATTTCCTCAATTTTTACATTGCAAAAAGAAGGTTTGCACGTCAAAGGATTCGATCCCTCTAGATACATGATAGATCCGGTATTAAATGGATCTAAGCTGATAATTAGATAAATTTAAAAATATATATTAAAATTATAATTATATATTTGAAATTTTCTACCATATAGTTTACATAATTTATGAAGTGAAAAAAATTTAAATATATTTTTCTGAGTAATTTAAAAATGGCAGAATAAAAATATTTCTAAGTTTTAACGACTAAAATAATACAGGTTTTATTATTTAAATACATCTTTTAACCTAAAACATAATGAAATAAAGTTAAATGATAATATTCAAACTCTTACCATTAAATAAATGAAATTCCGTATATTAGTCAACATCAAAATTATACTTCTTACTACAAAATTTATAGAAAAAAATAAAAAAAAAAAAAATAAATAATAAAAAAAAATATATATTTAAAACGTCTTAGAATAAAGGTTGCATAGATTGCGAAGCTAAGAAGATTTTGATAAATTTAATAAATACAAGGTTGCACACTTTACGGAACTAAGAAGATTTTGATAAATTTAATTGAGTAATTTAGAGTTGATATTCTTACTTCTAAATCTTTATTATTCTAATAATATCAACATCAACCTAATGAAAGGACTAACAACAACCAAGTGAAATAACTAACATAGTACACCACTTGTTCATACCTCTTTTAGTTTAGAAAGCAATGATATCAACATCAACCAAGTGAAATAACTAACATAGTACACTACTTGTTCATACTTCTTTTATTTTAGAAAACAATGAAATAAATTCAAAGTAAATATATTTGTAATTAGACAATATGGATTTGACTTTCTTACATTTCAAATATTTAGATACAAAACACATGTAAAATTCATAATCGGCATCCTAATCGCTGAATTATCACTCACCTATATTGAAGTGAAATATAAAATATTCACATCCTCAAGTGGAGACCTTTGTCCTAGGAGTGAAACAGAGCGCGTCATTTCTTCTTTAGCCCACTGCATCAGATGCCATCCGCAATATTTACTGTGCTATTTATTATACCCGAACTTTTTTCTTTTTTCTTTTTTTTTTTTTTCTTTTCAAAAGGTGGAAAAACTTATCAAACTCAGGTGTCAACCCAACAGTGAGGACAGCCATCTCTGGCTGCTATGCGCGAATGTCGGTTTGACTCATCACTGTTATCAAGGAAAACCACGCCCCCTGGAATAACCCGCTGGTGGTCCGTAAGGGAGCAGGCTTTCACTCCTGCCAGATGCCTCTGGGTCTTGGGCCGTTAACCTGTTTCCTTACGTCCGAGGAAGACGAGCTCTTAGCCAAGCAGAAGCAGTTTTACGGCATACTCCAGGCCGAGATTATTATACCTGTACTTTTCCAGGATTACTTTTGTTGCGACTAAAAAAAATTTAAAATATGTTAAAATTTAAAATATATTGAAATTTAACATTAGGAAATAAATTCATATTTTTAAATAAAATTTATTTCTATTATCTAAATATATGATTGGTTGAAATATTACCTCTAACAATAGTAATAATTAACTTTTGGTATATTTTATTATTATTACTATATATTAATATCACAATTATATTGTATGTACATATATAAATTATTTGAAATTATATATTAAAGTACTATATAGCATAAAAGCAAAATGGTTTGTAATTAACTTCAAAAAATTCATTTTTTCATTTGTGTAAAGTTATTTGAAATTGACCATTTTTATGGGTTTATTTTTTAATTTACAAAAAAAAAAAAATTTAAAATATAAATTTGAAAAAATTATGTTAAAGTAACATTGTGTACAATTTGTGCAACTCCTTACTATATCAATCTATACTTTAATAACATGAATGTGTACTATAATTTTAGCATTATATAGGAAAATTGTAATTCATTCAATATTAAATAAATAATTATTAGCTTTTTATCATTCTATCCAATATTAATTATATATATAATCTTCATCTACCAAAAAAATATTTAATTATATTTAAAAAGTTTAATAAAAAAGGTTAAACAAATATTCATATAACTTATTCTACAATTTTATTATTGTTAGGAGTGCATACAATATATCATGATTTTAAAATATTTTATTAAACTAAGCAAGACTGAACTCTACAGTCTTATTCATTAATATACAGGATGAAAGTTAAAATTTTTTAATATTAAATTTAATTAAATACATTATTCAGATTTAGACATATATAATTCTCTTTTATTAATAAATCAAAAATAAAAATATATGCCCCTTGTTGTATATCCTTGCTATTGAATTTAAACAGATATAATATTTAGAGTAAACATATATTGCTCTGGCTCATTAATAAATCAGAAATGGAAATATATGTTGAATTTAAACAAATATATTATTCAAGGTGGATTTCTGTTGTATATCCTTGCTATTGAATTTAAACAGATATATTATTTAGAGTAAACATATATAGCTGTGGCTCATTAATAAATCATAAATGGAAATATATGTTGAATTTAAAAAAATATATTATTCAGCGGCTCTGGCTCATTAATAAATCAGAAATGGAAATATATGTTGAATTTAAACAAATATATTATGCAGGGTGGATTTTTGGCTCCATCCTTGCTGTTGAATTTAAGCAAGTATATTATTGAGGGTAGATATATATTGCTCTGGCTTAGTAATAAATCAGAAATGGAAATACAAGGTGTTGTTGGTTGTATATTTTTATTGTTGAATTTAAGCCAGTAAATTATTTAGAAATAGATATATATGGAATTGTTTTTAGTGGGATTTTTTGGACTTTTTCTTTCCGTAATCTGTGGAAAAAATTGAGGTGAAATCTTGATTTGTGTTATTTAAACTAGTTTTTTTGACCATATATATGGATTCAGCAAGCTGGAAAATTCTTAGGGCACTTAGATTGCACATGATTACCCATGATGCTTGTGATTTCAATAAATTCCTGTAAAATTTTAGAAAAATTTAACCTGGAAAACCGACCCTACAAATTTTCAAAAAATCACACTAAAAACAACTCAGATATATAAATCTATCTAACTCATTAATAAATCAGAAATAAAAATATACATTCCTCACCCATTGATAAATCAGAAATGAAAATATACTGTCCTCACACATTAATAAATCAATAACAGCTTAAATATTAAATATTGGTTTCCAGATCCTTCTCAGTAGAGACACATATTGGTTTCCAGATCCTTCTCCGTAGAGCCACAGGCCCGGTCATGGAAATGGTGTAGCAGTATTAAATCGAAGGCTCCGATCTGACTCTTACAATGTATTGGCCACGTATTCAACCACGAGCTTTACCATCGCTCTTTCATATCTGCAGATTGGGAATGTACTAAGAATTTATTCAGAAGCATACTAATAAATATTACTAGGAGTCGACGCCTATAAGCTTATAAACCAATAAAATAGAGCATTACAGGGAACAATGATGGGTTACTCACCCATTAGTGTCTTCTTGGAGATTCCACCCAGAGATATGAGAGATTGAACAGAGAGCAGCCTTCCATTCCTTAATTTCTTTTGGGCTGTATTTCCCACTACTCTCGTGTTCCTGGAATGCCTCAGCAAACGGGCTGCGATGAGATTGATCTGGATGCCGAACTTGAGTAGGTGTCACGTTGTAAAACAGAGGGACGACAATGGCCGATCCCTTTTGCTGTACTTGCCTTGCAATAAGCGACACTTCCCTGAGGCACCATGCAGATTGTGCATAATTCGTAGAGAATATGGGGATGAGGATATGGCTCCCCTCAATTGCTCGCTGTAAGCTTGTACAGATGTCCGTTCCTTTCTGGAGATGGTGGGTGTCAAGGAATACGCGGAAACCTTCGTCGGTGAGAAAGTGGTAGAGATGATCGACAAACCCCTTCCTCACATCGCGCCCTCGGAAGCTCAGAAATACATCGTATCTTCTGTATCTCTTCTTGAAACAGCAGCGCAGAAGATTGATGATCGCTAGCGCAATTGCAATTGAGGCAACAAAGGTTGGGATGGATGGGCCGACGGAAGAGGAAAACGCGCGCTCACAAAACATGATTAATCAAGCGGAGGAGAGGTTTGGCGCGAATGGATATCTGTTACACGGGTGACAATATATAGGTTGTGGAGGTGAAGGACTCATGGGGCCGTCTAGGCCGGGAATTTGCTAAAGACTGATGGGCTGTCGAGGCGAATTTTCTGTGAAATTCCATTTTGTTAAAGGGCCGTCCAGACCGATTTATGGGACCGTCAGGGGGAATGTGCCAAAGATTGATGGGCCGTCGAGGCGGGGAATGTGCCAAAGACGGATGGTTCTAGGAAATTTTAGATTATATCTAATCAAAAAATTTATGAGCGAATTTTCTTAAAAGTCCATTTTGTGAAAAGATAATCTAGTTTTTGAAATTCCATTAGGTTAAAAGATGATGTAGATTTGAAAAATAAATATTTATAATAGACCATTTTCCTATCAAATTCCATCCCTCCCATATACGTCATGATGTGGATAAACCTATGAAGGCGAGGTGCAAATTGTGGACAACATCAACGTCATATATATCCGACATTTATGGTCCCACTTATGACGATTGGTATGCCGGCCGAATTTATGCACCGCCACATCTACGGTGCCATCCACCGTATCTTCTTATGATACCCCTCCGTACTCATAATGAACGATTTTATACTGGGGCATTGTAAATGTATTCTTTGCAGTGGTATCGCTTGTACATTGCAGTGGTATCTTTCGTAAGAGGTGGAGGCAGGCTTGGAATTTCAAATTTTCCTTGTTTGTAAAATGTAAATTTGTTGATTTTTTTGTATTTTTTATGTTTTTTATTTTATTTTTTATGTAAATTAGTAAACGTCAATTTTGCAAAACTTTTTTTCAACTATTTTTATTTCTCAATTTTATTAATCTTCTTCTAAAAGTGTCTTGTTTTTCCTAAAATAACATAGACATGTTAATTGTTGCAATTTTATTCCATAATAATATCTTTTGTTTAATTTTCT
>APFE031652447.1:5616-46381 GCA_000404065.3 Pinus taeda
GATGGTCCTTTGTTCGAGGGGAGGATTGTTGGGTATACAACCAAAGTCCCACATTGACTAGAAGTGGGGAGGATCATGGGTATATAAGGATGGACAAATATCTCCATTGGTATGAGGCCTTTTGGGGTAAAGCCCAAAAATAAATCTATATGGGCTTAGGCCCAAAGTGGACAATATCATACCATTGTGGAGATATGTGGTGTCCAGAGTCCTTACAAAACCCACTCTCTCTGAATGTGAATCCCATGAGTCTATACCTAACCAATCACAAGTCGAGGAAACAGTTGACCCGATTTCACCTTCAATTAATCGTACCCTTCCTGTAGAGAGTGAATATGATACCACTCTAGTTCTTCTCATTTCTTCAGATTCCAATGAGCTTAGAGGAAACCCTCCTGTTCCATCAAGACAAGAGGAAAATCTTGCCATTCTCATAACTCAACGGGGTAATTCTCCCATTCTTATGGTACCCCCTCCAAGTATTCTGGTCATTTCCTTTGATCGGAATCAACTGGCAGGATATCATCTTCCTTCCTATGTGCCTTTCCAGATCATAGTACATGTTTATAATATGATTGTATTTGGCACTATTATAGAAGAAGGTGCATCTGTGAGTATCCTTTCCTCCACCACTTGGCAGGCACTCGGTTTGTCGCCACTTATGCCTGTTACCCAGAATCTGTTGGCTTTTAACAGAGGAACCAGTCAACCATTAGGGATCCTTCCTCAGTTTCCTATTACTTTGGGAGGAAAAATTGTTTATCTCAATGTGATGATAGTCCTAGGCCCTTTAGATTACAATTTACTTCTTGGGCGCGACTATGTTTATGACATGGGAACTATTGTTTCAACACTCTTTCAAGTGATGTGTTTCCCGCATGAAGGCAGAATTGTCACCATTGACCATCTTTCATTTCCCAGTCCAAATATGGCTTCCAGTCAACCATCTTCCCTAAATGGTCCTTTTGTCCTAATGGTATCTTCCCGCCACAGGTCAATTATGTGGCAACCTGTTCCATGCTTACATCAACTAATGATCAACTCTGTGATGTTGTGCATTATGTACTGGGGACATTGGAACCAGATCTCTCTAATGGATTCCTTACTACGTATCCCTTCCAAAGCATTGTTCTCCCATCTGATGAGAACATCTTGGAAGTCATGACCTCTTATGGGTCGTGATCAAGGAATCATGAGCATAGTTCCTTGTCTTGTGTCAAGCTCATTAAAGATGAAACAAGGAATATGAGGATAGATCTTTTACTGTGTCAACCTCATTAATTTAAAAATGAAACAGGTCCCAGAGCATAGTTCCTTGTCTTGTGTCAAGCTCGTTAAAAAATGAAACAAGGAATTTGAGCAGAATTCCTTGTCTTGTGTCAAGCTCACTAAAAAATGAAACAAGGCCCCCTAAAGAAAAGTTCCAATTCTAATCTTTGATTAGATCTTGTAAAGTCCTAGTCGATTCTTTCACGTGATCTCGTAAATGAACCTTCATTCCATCCACCTGATAGCCACGAGTACTCTATGTAGGTGAATGTAATGAAGCTTGGGGGGCATGCACCTAGAATCAAGTCATCATGTTGGGGGCATGTAAACCAATATCAAGCATATTTTTTCATTTCAAGCTTGTGTAAACATGAAACTGAATCCAACCATAGTCCCCTATGCTTCAAGCTTGTGTAAAAATGAATCCATCTTCATTTTATCCCTCGTGATTGTCATTCTATCAACCTCTTTCATCAAATGAGCCTTGGTTTTTCTCCTTCCATCGTCACTATCTACTTGGCCAATCATATGCTTTCACTTGGTTTCTTTACCCTTTTTGAGGAACAGTTGCAATGGGTGGTCTTATTAGCTAGCCTCTTCACTTAAATCAACATGTTTTGAGACGTTCCAAAATCACTGGAACTAGATGCTATCCTAGACACCACTCATTCCTCTAAGTGGAGTCATCTTTAAGCTCTTTTCAGAATCTCAAAATATGAAAAGATTGCCAAGCACTTGTCCTTTTCATCTCGTAAATATATTGGAAACGACATCTACTCAGTATAAGTTTAACCCTTTTCCGGACTGAGATAGATTATTTATGAAAAAGGAATACGTTGATCGAACATGATCAATAGGTTCTCTCTTGTATTATTTTACGCTTTTTCAGACTTGAGAGACAATCTTACGAAAATGAACTTGTGGAGTTTCCTTTTTGTCCCTTTTCAAAATCTCTAAACATGAAAAGGATCGAGTTCTCATTGTCGTTAAACTCATTAAAACATAAAATAGAAACAAACTTGTCCATCATGACAAGACCGATTTTCACCTTCGCTATGCTTGTTAAAACATCACATAGTACTGGATTCACCTGAAGGGTGTAATTATACTACAAGAATATGTTATCCTCCTCAAGCTTGTTAAAAAATAAAGAGGTACTGGTCAGTAATGACTGGGGAAAATGGGAAAAGGGGTAAATCACTTTATGGTAGCAATTCACTCTCGAACATGACACTTTCACTTCATCTGATCCATGACCATTTGGGTTGGGTTATCTACTTGATGGTTATCATACCTATGGTATATCACACAATCCATCACTTTGGTTTTGGGTCAATGTTTCTAATTCATTCAATGTCACTGACATGTTCAAGAGAAGTCACTCAGTAAACTCATCCTTTGCAATACTCATAAACCTTCATTTTCATGACTGCCATTCCTGAACTTTGTGTCGTAAGTCACATTCTGTCTCCAAAATCATTACACTCATTTCGTGTCGTTGATGTGGGTTACATCAAAGCCCTCCTACGATGAGTTGCTTCTTGTCGACATCAGCACATTATCCAATAAGTTGACTTATAAACACCCTTCCAATACCTTGAGGCTTGCATACATCAATGGCAAGTTTCTCGCTTTCGGCAATAGGCTGAAATCACTAGCCTTCGACCAAAAGGCTCTGTATGGTGTTCGACATCAAAACATTTATTCACACCATGCAGAATGTATTGCAATACCTTGAGAATCATTATCATTATCGCTGATCTCTCTCGCATCTATTAACGGCTTACGTCATTGGCTGGCAATCAAACGGTGTCTTCCCATGTTCAACTTCAGATCACATATTCAAATGGTTAGACTTGTACTTGAACGAACGATTGGATGAGATAGAAGACCCCATATCTAGTTTCATCCATCTGGGCTGCGATTTCAGGAGAGTACTAAATCATCTGTACAATGGCTTTACATAGATGGTCATTCCATTATGGGTCTATATCTATGGACAACTATTAATGTACATGTAATGAAAGTTTATATGTTGATTATGGGTATGCCTTCCCTCAGAAATTCATGAAAAATCCAAAATATCATGATATTATGTATTGTAATCGATGCAGGTCACCGTCCACTTTAGATCCTCTCCATCACATCATAAAGCATATCACTCGACATTATCATTTTCGACTTCATGCTTTAGGGGGAAACTGTTATAGATTTATTTGGGCACATCACTCTTGACATTCAGATCAGTACTATTAGGGCTCATCAAACCCTAATTTAGTTGTTACATGCCCTAGACAAGTCAACTCATTGAATGCTTCCTTCTATGAAAATTTCCTAGCCTAAAGCCTTGCTGAAGTGCCTCCTTGGGGCACTAGCGCAACCTTGGTCAGGGGTAATTGCTAAGGATCCATTAACCTCCTATCCTATCATGCCTTGCTCCATGGAAACTAACTCCAAGTTTGGAAGGCCATTCAATACCCTCATTTATGACAAAACCACCTCCATTTCCTATAAATTGAGCACTCATCATAGTGATCAAAGGGGGCTAGAATCTGAAGTTTGTAAGGAAATTATGTTGGTTTTAGAATTGAGTTCATGTTAAGAAATGTTATGATGCTAGATTGGTGTGCTTTTTATATGGCAAGGGTTGGACTAAAGCTGGAGGAGTGACACAGGATCGAACTATAGTAGGTGATACTCTTCCTTCTACATTAATAAAGAGCTTATTCCTTTTCTCATATTATTGTTCATATCTCTGATGATTGTGTGTTTCAATGTCTTTGATTCCATTGTATTATAATAGATAGATCATGTATGCTTTGATCATTTCTTGTTTTTGTTTATCTTCATATGGGTACCTTTTGAGCAAATTTAGTTCATGTGGGAGTGATAGAAGCGATTCAAAAGAGATCAAGGAAGCGAAAGACTACAAGTAAGTTCCTTAATCTCATCTATCTACTATAGGAAAAGGGTAAACTACTTCCTTTCTATTGTTCTAGGTGTAGTCACCCACCTAGGGAAATGTGTTTATCCGTAGATGCAAATTCCATATAACACACTACTAATTAGCTCAGGACTAATTGAAATAGCTAATCCACTCACCACATTGGTGGCATTAAATTTTTTCTGAGAGCTTAGGGCCATGGAAAATTCATGTGAAATGTCATCATCATATCCCTTCAACAGTTCAAAGAATCCTAGCCATTGATGTTTTCTAAAAATGTCTAATATAGGAGGGCGAAGATGAATTATTCTAGTATCTGAAGGCTCCATTCTATTGAATTCTCCCCCCATCCCTTTCCTATGTTTTCAACTAAGTGAAGGAGGGATGATTCTTGTAATGTTTTTTATGTGTAATTCAGTGGAAGTAGAGGGTTGAAATTTTCTATTTGATGACATTTTTTTATAATCCCTCTATTCTATAGCCAGACAATTCACAAAATGACTGATATTTCCTGTAGAATTCAGGGTGGACTAGCATACAAGTTATGGATATATGAATGAGAGGGTGCACTTACTTTTTACCACATGGCTTGGGATAAGGATAATCAATTGGATACTAAATCGACCATTGGCAGTGCTCCTTCACCATTTGAGGCTTCTTGTAGCAATTTCTTGGGCTTCCTGTAGCATTTGCAGGCTCCTGTAGCTTCCATAGATTCCTCCTATAGAAATGGCAAAGCAGGGTTCGACTCTCCTCGATAGCTCCCCAAAATCGTCCTCACCTTAACTATTTTTTATTCAAGCCTCAGTACATTATATGCCATTTTTGGCTAGGGCTTGGAGAATTGGGATGACCTGGAAGAGGCACTGGGTTTCCTCTTTTGGATCGTTGTCTCCACATGGAGTAATCATTCCCTTGTCCCTCGTAATCACCACCCACTCTCTATGATCTAATATTGACTAATGTGACACCTCCACATTGCATGAGGGCTCATAATCACTTTTTATTTACTAACCGAGGGTGGCCAAGTTCACTAGCCACCTCCAACTTATAAAAATACCTCCTCTCGACATTCATACATTTTTCATTATTTACACATATGGAGGAGATGAGAGGTTTCCATACATGTGCCTACCTCATGATTGAGTGATACAGGGGCGTGCATGTTGGAGTGTTGGACATTTGTATTGTCACCAAGGGAGTTGTCTTGTTGTGTTTTTGTGTTCCTGTGTATATCTTCTCTACTCCTCATGGTATTTGATTATTGTTGTTTCTATGTGTGCAGGCCATTTGCTGATGTCCTAGGTGTTGCTACTACTGGTGAAGAGTCTTGCTTGGAGTGGTATGGTTTCTACAAAGTAACTCATGAGTTGGTATCACCCCCTCTACTTGATGGGAAAGGAAAAACTAGGATTATGGCTTTTCTGTAATGGTTGCACAGGTTGCTATAGGAGGAGGTTTTCTTCCTATAGTGGTCCTTTTCTTCTCTTCCAAGGTCTTTTAACTGCATGGGAGTGATCAATAAGGGTGTAGAGGGCTTGGAGGAGGATTCTAGGGATATGATTAAGTAGTGTAGGTTTGTGAAAATGTGAGTATATGCTTTGTGTTTTTCAAGAAAAATTTCAGGATGAGATAGAGTGGATGGTTGGTTTTGAAAAATATTAACTTTTCTTGTGAACTATGATGTATGAGTGATGGATAGATGGTGGATAAAGCTGGGAGAACATTATTTACCTTTTTCAAGGTCATGATTTGTGGTCTTTTCATTCGAATTCTCTTCTTGTAGTCTTTCGAGGTCCTCATGTAGTGCTACAGGATCTTCCATTTAGCAATTATAGTCTTCCTGTAGCAATCCAGAGAGGGGCTAAAATTTGATTTTTGAGTTACTGGGATGATGGAGTGGTGAGCACATGGGTTTGGATGGAGGATATGGATTGGATGGTGGGATATGTGGAGAGAATCTTAAGAATGTTCGCCTTGTAGCTATGGAATTCGCCATTGTCCTCAAAGACGCAAAAGGAAAAAAATAATTAACATGCATGTTCTGGATCCATGTCATGAGATTCTTCTTTGTTTTTTCTTAGTTTTTTTATTTTTTATTTTTTGAGACACACAAGCTGCCTCAAGAGAGTTTTTCAACCTATATGCCAGCCCTAAGCACCTCAAGAGAGGTTTTCACCCAAGGATCTTTATTTTTTATTTCTTTACTCCTGGGCTACCTAAGGGAGGTTTTCAACCCAAGAGTTAGCCTTAGACACCTCATAAAGGTTTTCATCCAAGCCTTTTATTGTTTTTTTTTCATTTGTTTTCTCTTAAAAAAAACAGTATCTAGGAATGTTGTGGCTTGGAAGCTATGACACTTATAATCACATTAACCTCTTTGTTGATGGTGCTAATGAATTCTTCCTTAGACATAGGCTTTCTATATACCTTCAATCTGTAGCCATTGACAAGCAAGGGAATCCCTTCCTCATCAATGGTCCTAATTTGAATAGCTCCATCATCATGACATTTCTTTATCAGGTATGGGCCTAACCATCTTTTCATAAATTTTCCCTTGAAATCCTTGAACCTAGAGTCATATAGTAAGGATCAATCCCCTTCTTGAAAAACTTTTTCCTTGATATGCCTATCATGCCAGACCTTCCTCTGAAATTGGATAACTTTAATGTGTAGGAGGGCCTGCATGCAAAAATCATCCAAGCCATTTAACTAGAGTATCCTCTCTTGTTGTGCTTTTGTGACATCTAAATACAATAATTTTTCCACCCTCAAAGTATTATACTCAAACTCAATAGAGAGAAAATATTTCTTTCCATAGACCAGATCATATGGAATAAAACCAGTAGTTATTTTCGAAGTTTTGTTATAGGCCCAAGTGGCCTCCACTAATCTATCTACCCAATCCCTCCTACTGCTGCTCACAACCTTGGTGAGGATGCCCTCTAATGCCCTATTTGTGACCTCTACTTTTCCATTGGCTTGAGGGTGATAGGAAGTATATTTTATGTGTTTGATATGATGTTGCCTTAATATATTCTCAATCAAATGTGATGTGAATTGAGCTCCCTGATTGGTGACTACCTCTCTAGGGTACCCAGATTTGTAGAACACATTCTCCCTAAAGAAATCAACCACTTTCTCCTCTTTTTCTGCCTTGACAGCCTTTGCCTCAGCCGACTTTGTCGAATAATCAGTGCACATAATGATGTACATTTTCTGCCCTAATGGTGGATCAATTGGCCCAATGAAATCCATGACCCACTTTTCAAATGTCTCCAAACTCACCCAGAGTTGTAGGGGAATTTCATCCTTGGGTGTGGGTTTCTCCACCCTCTGGCACTGATCACATCTATTGCTATACCTTCCTACACCTTGGTGGATAGTGGGCCAATAATAGTCAACTTGTAGAGCTTTGAAAGTTGTTCTCTTGGCAGAAAACATGACCTCCACAGGGCCCATCACGATAGGATGAGAGGATTTCAAAGACTTCCTATTCCCTAACACATCTCCTCAAGATTTGATCTAGTCCCATCTTGAAGAGATTGCCTCTAATCCAAGTGAAAGGGGCACTTTTCCTTAAAATTCTTCTCTTCTCCCTGCATGACAAATTTGAAGGAAATCTTGCAGCAACTAAGTAGTTGGCTATGTCAAAAAACCATGGAGAGAGCATTGAGATAGAAAATAAGTGCTCATATGGAAGCTAATCATCAACCATCCCTTCATCACCTGCAGGCAAATAAAGTCTACACAGAAAATCTACAACTACATTTTATTTTCCTTTCTTGTCAATGATAGTTAAACCAAACTATTGTCACAATAGCAACCATATAATGATTCTAGCATTCACATCAGGCTTGTTCACCAAGTATTTTATAGTTGCATGGTTAGTATGCACAAAATTTTGGTATCTAGTGATGTAGTGTCTGAATTCGTTCAAAGAGTGTACAACAGCTAGGATTTCTTTCTTAGTTACAGTGTACTTCAATTCAGCCTTAGACAAATTTTCACTAATGAAGTAAATGGCATAAAGTAACTTACCATCTATTTGGCCTAAAGTTTCGCCCACAACTCTATCGTATGCATCAACATCGATGTGTAAAGGCAGAGCCCAATTTGGGGCTCTAATTATGGGTGCAGTGGTTAATTTGTCTTTCAAGACCTCTAGGGCCTTTTGGCATCTATCTTTCGAGCACAATTCTGAGTCCTTGGCTAGCAATCCAAATAATGCTGAGGATATTTGGCTAAAGTCCTAGATAAACCTCCTATAATATCCATCTAAGCCCAAGAAACTCCTAACACCCCTCTTCTTTTAAGGAGTAGGGATCCTTTTTATGATGGCAATTTTGTTTGGGTCCACTTGTATTCTCTCTTGAGATATTGAATGGTCAAGGACAGTCCCTGCATTCATTAAGAATTCACACTTCTCAAGACTAAGTGAGAGGTTCTTTTCAATGCACTTCTTCGAGACTTTCCCCAGATTAGAGAGAGCCTCTAGTAAGTCACAGCCATAGGGAGTGAAGTCATCCATGTATATCTCTACAGAATCATGGACCATCTCAGCAAAGATGCTCAGAACTAGCCTTTGAAAAGTGGTAGGGGCATTACATAATCTGAAAGGAAGGACCCTATGAGCAAAGGTACCCCAAGGAAAAGTGAATGTAGTTTTTTCTTGGTCCTCGAGTCTATCTGGATCTAATTGTAACCGATGAATCCATCTAGGAAAGAGAACACCTTCTTCCCTGTAAGACCATCTAAAATTTAATCAATGAAATGTAAAGGGAAATGGTCTTTCTTGGTGGCTTTGTTCACCTCTCTGTAATCCACACAAATACTCCACTTCCTGTTCCTCTTTGGGGCCAAAACTAGAGGGGACACCCTCTCACTATCTAAGATGGGGTATATGAACCGTGCATCCAACAACTCTTGCAACTCTTCCTTTACAATGTATTTGAGGGTTGGGTTCAGTCTTCTTTGAGGTTGGCGCACAGGTTTGCATCCCTCCTTGATGTAGATGTGTTGAGTACAAACCGAAGGATTCACCCCTTTAATTTATTTATAGCTCCAAGAAAAAGCATCTAAGTCCTCTATCAACATTTTGCACAACTTCTCTTCTTGGTTGGCTGAGAGAGAGAGGTTAATCTTCAAGTTTCTAGATGGACCAAATTTTACAATTTTGACATGTGGAGGACTTGGGTCAACTAGGCATAACTCAGTACAAGGATTACCCTCATATTCCTTCATAAGCTCATCAAGAGGCATGGTATTGGGGGGTTGGTTCTAGAGGATATGGTCAATGAGTTCATCGTCATCAGGTTTCCCCCATCCTATAACAACATCTAGGGTACAAATTGGATGGGATGTTGTGTGATACACTTCATATTCCTCCTCGTCTTCCAACCATGGGGGTAAGTCATGCTCGATGGATGGATGAGTAGGAGGGTACAATACCAACTCTTTGGAAAAATGCCCATTCTTAATGGTCATGTTCCCGACCCTGTAAATTATATAAGCATCGGGAGTGGCTAGCCATGGTATTCCAAGGATGAGAAGATAACCATTGAATTTGGTTTTGGGCTAGAGAACCAAGAAGTCAGTAGGATACTCCCAGGAGTCAATAGAGACCATTACATCCTCAACAACTCCCTTGGGAGCCACTATAGACCTATCTACAAGTTACAACATTGTACTGGTCTTTCTCAAGGATCCTTGGAGGTTTAGCTTTATCATGGCTTCTTTATTCATCACATTGATGGAAGCCCCAAGATCAATAAAGGTGTGAGGGACAATGATGCCATCAACGTGCACATCTACCACATGACTTCCAAGGTCTAGATATTTTGGGCAAATCACTCTCCCGAGCATCAAATCAGATAATTGACCAATAACATTGATGGAGGGGGTTTATTATTTCCTCCTCCAATATGTTTGAAACATTTATCTTTGATGAGCTTATTGTAGATGGGAACATCCTTGATATCTTTGAGGAGGGGAATTTTAACACAGATTCTTCAATTCCCCAAGAAGTTCAGTCTCTTCTAGGGTGTGCTTGTTAGAATGGATCGATCTCTTAGGAAAAGGAGGTGGATTTACCTAAGGGATACTATCTTCCTTTTCCTCTTCAAGCTCCTTGGGTTGAGATGGAGGTTGGTTATCTAGGAGCATTCTTTCAAACCTGAGGTTGATTTATTGAATTTCCACAGCATATGCAGGGTAAGATGTCTCTCCACTATAGACCTGTTTTCCTTTCTTATTATTCAAGTTCAACTTGGTTTGAGCAGGCATCTGCGATTTCTTGGGTGGATCAAGATGAGATATGGTTGAGATGGAGGTGGAGACAGTAAAGTAGGAGGTTGGTTGAGTTGAGGCCTCCACCCTTGTGATGGATTATTCCACTTAGGATGTGGAGAAGCATGTGGATGAAATGGTTGATTGGTAGTTTGGGGAGGATATTGAGGTTCATAAGGCCAAGAAGGAGGTGTGTACCATGATGGATGAGTGGAAGAGTACCAAGGTGGCAAGGGTGCATTCAGGTTGGGATGGTAATAAGAGTAGGATGCAACCTACATTCCCTGTTGGTATGGTTGAGGTCCTTGAGACCTCCTTTAATTAATGAAATAGAGTTTCTCAACCCCACCTTCTGCCCCTTGGTGTACAACTTTCAATCCAGGAAATGAAGGACACTTATCTATGGCATGCTTTTCGCCACAGACTGAGCATACCTCTATAACATTTAATGGAAATTCATTTATGGGGTGCCTTCTAGTGCATTTAGTGCAAAATATATCTATGTCCCTCTTTTCTTCCTCTTGTCTCATCTTGATCTGCATGGTATCCATTTGCATAGAAAAGGTATGCAACATTTCACTTTTTAAGTCCTCCAACATGTTTCCAATTTCATTCTTGATGGATGTTGTGGAGGGAGAGGAACTGACCAAAGCTTGACTAGCCCTACCCTTCTTCCTAGCAGCCCTAGAATGGCTTTTTAACACTATTTTGATGTCTTCATAGGGTAACTGATAGATATCTCCCCTAGAAATAATGTTGATGGTTTCCAGTATGTCCTCCTTGATTCCTCGGAGAAGTACTAACTTGAGTGATTCAGGATCAAGAGTGCATCTGGACCTCCTATAACTGAGCTGGAATCTTTCCTCACAACCTTCTAGGGATTCATCAGATCCAAGAGTCATTCTAAATATTTCCTCTTTGGTTTATTTGGACCTACAATAGTCCATGTACTTATTGTTAAAGGCTTGCTACATTTGAGCCCAGGTATTGATGCTATCCCCTGGTAGACACATAAACCAACACAAGGTTGCATCCTTAAGGGTAGATGGGAATAACTTCAGCTTCTGGTCATCAGAGGTATAGTCATAACTCATACGGATACGAGCAAACTCAAACATAAAATTATCAAGGTCCTCAGAGGTTAATCCATGGAAGTGAGGAAGGGCAGTAAGGCTTATATTCTTCATTCTATCCTCTCCATTAATTTCTCTGATATGGAAAACCTCCTTATTCTTGTTTTCAACCATGATTGGGATATGTGGAATGGGTGGTTCTTCTTCCCCATTAGGTTCTTCAAAGATCTCAAGTTTTTCACCTAAGGGGTTTTCTAACTCCCCTATAGTCAGAGAGGGAAGTTTATAGTCACCAAAGAAGAGTGAAGGTTGACTATTTGATGGTGTGGGGGTGTTTGACAAGAATTGTCCTTGAGTGTCTCTATTCCTACGAGGCATGAAAGAAAAAAATTCTTCTTTTATATGATTTTTTCAAAACTGAATACAAAACATAAGGAAAAGAATAAGTAACATTTACCTAGACACCTCCCCAGCAACGACGCCAAAAAGTTGTGAGCCTGGTATTGCACCGAGAGTGTTGCAACTCCTAGAAGCTCCTCAACTCTATTTATCAACCCGGGGTTCGTACAAACTTTGAGGTGACAATGATATATACACATTAGATGGAATTATACTCTTGCCACCCTCAACTAGGTCATTTGATGATTAGGGCTCCAAGACCATTATTCTACTAAATTAGGGGAGATTAACTACTGAAATCACAATTCAAAAGCTAGTCCTAGTGCAAAAAAAGTAAATGCTTTTCAACTCTAACTTGTAAACGCTATCAAATTGTAAATGCTACTGAATCAATTCATGAAAGAACACAAGAGTTATGCTACCTACAGAAAGGAAACTAAAGTAATTGCAATCAACCATCTAGCTATCAAATTCACTTGAAAACATAAATTTTTTCTACCAATTCACAACTCAAGATTTCATGCATCATCTATCTAATTCACACCTGCATATAAAGTAATGTCCTATTTGCCAAATTTGTGATGAAGAAACTAATGTTATTTTCTATTGCAATGGAGGAAAAGGAATGGAGGGAATGGCCTAGGTGGTACCTTTGATCATGGAGTCCAAGTTGGGGGGTCAACCTACTCCTAAACTAAGCCATACTGGAATTACAGGTCAAAACAAGGGCAAAATAGGTTGCTACAGGCATGCTACAGTAAGATACTACAAGATCCCTATATTGCTACAGGACGTCTTGAAATTCTACATGAAGGGTGCCGAGAGGGTTTGGAAGGTAAGAATAATGGAATAAAGGGATGGAAAGATGGATGAAGGTTCTTTTGGATGGGTGTAAGGTGACCAACACCCCTAGCCAAGTTCAACACTCCAGGAACACCAATTTTGGACTAAGAGGGCTACTCAAGGTGACCTAAAAAGCAAAGATCAAGAACATTGGTTGGAATTCATCAAAAGGGAGTGGAGAAGTCTTGGAGGAAGATGGTGAAAAGATCCCTTGCCTGCAGGTCCAACAGTCCTACAAATTTACATGCACTTGTTCTTCTTTTCATTTACAAAATATTACAACCAATGGTGGAAAAGATGAGTTGAATTGTGAAACTATATAACTGATGCTAAGAACTTTGAACTATGCAATGAATTAACTTCTAAGCTACAACAATCATATGTAAGGCAAGATATAAAATGTATACTTTTCCAAGAAATCACATAATTTTTTTTTATTGTGATGGTGGAGTCCTATAATCATGCTCCCATGAGAGAGATGAGATAGAGGCCATAGTCACAAACTTTTTGAGGAAATATATTCTACTAAGATGTAGCAAGTAATAAAACATTCCAAGCTAAAATAAATATCAATACATAAGAGGGACCTAAGCTACCGAGGTTGGGGCAAAACCCAAGAACCTCAGTCCTCTGGACTAACTCAGTGATGGACCAACACAAAACTTCTCATTATCATTGCAAAAAATGTCAAATACATCAGATAATAAGTCAAAAATAGTAGTCACAAGTGCTTGAGCTCAATAGACACTTAGCTGAAACCAAAATTTGAATCCTAATAAGTTCCTTCAGATGTTTATTTATACAAAAGGTTAGCTACAAACATCTCCCTAAAAAATAGATATGTTTGTCTTCCAAATTTGAGAAAGGTGGATCTAGATCTTCCTTGAACTGCATTGGCTTGGATTCCAATGACCTCGAGTTGATGAGAGATAAAGTGGTGATATTTGACTGATTGGAGGAGTTAAGGAGGTGTAAAATATCCTAGAATCTCTCCCTGCTGCTACTCCAAGCTCTTGCATTGAAATTATCTCGAAATTGCTCCAATTCCTACATTTAAAACATATTAGGCCACATGACATAGCAACACATCTTTCACCCCTCACACTAAGCATAATATAGTAAAATTTGTAAATAAATGTGTGAGAGAGATAATTTTAAAGTTGGAGGATGGCATTGTGACCCTTATGATATACCTATTGATGAGCCTCATCAGTAACATTGAAAGGAATATAATGGAAAACCAATTTGGAGTCCCAGTTTTTGGGTCAAAGGGAAAATCTATGCATATTTTTTTTGTGTTTCTCGCCATTGTATATTTTCTATTTTTTAAGAATTTGTTTGCAGGTAATTTTTGTACAGGGTTAAAACTTATAATTTTCCCACGTGGTTGTGTGTTATCATGATCATCATTGGGATTAGTAATTAGGAGAAATTTAAGCCATATTTTTTCTACATGTATTTGGATATTATAGGTCGTGTGGCCATATGTGTCCTGGACACGGATTTTGTAAAACCAAACACTATATATAGTTAACTATTGATGTCTCCTATTCTCTTTATTCTCTTGTTCAATGCATGTTGTTGATTGAATTATTTACGTGTGGTCAAAATGTTTGTCTAAAACATAATTGACTAATGCAACAGTTAATGTATTTAGACTTCTAGGAATATTTTGATATTGAATGTAATCAAAATGTCATTCTAGAAGGCAAACCCTTAAAATATGTGTAACATAGTTTGAATTTGTACTAAATAAACGTTGTTTATATGTAGTATTAAGAGTTATGAATCAATTTTGACCATTAAATGGTGAATGCCATGAGAAATAGCATCAAGCAATAATTATATCACCATGTTATACTCATCGATATTATTAATTGAGCTACTAATACAAATTCCTTATAAACTTACTAACTCGCCACTAGGAGCATAAATAGCCCACGCTGCAGAGGAAAGGTTTTGAGTAATACAACTAGCACCATCATCATAACTAACATATAGCTGAGGGAATGCTGACATCTACAAATCAAATGTAATTCAAGATTAGCATAAGTGGTAGGAAACTCCAAAGGAAGCACACTGCAAACACACTAACACACCTATATAGTATGTACTATGCAAAAGTGAGCTAGCCATAGTATTTTTTCATGTACAACCCATTTATGGGTTGTGCCAATGGATTCCATCAAAATTAATGAGCTCATAATACCCTTTTTCAAGTACATGTTTGACTATATACGGGCACAACCACATTGGTTCGAGCTTCCCAGCTCCTAATTTGTCAGCTTCATGATCATATAAAAGGACCAGATCACCTTTCGAGAAGGTACAAAGCTTGACATTTTTGTCATATTATGCTTTGATGTGTTTCTTGTCGGCCTTGTTGGCCATTTCAGCATCGCACCGGGTTTCATATAAGCGAGGTAGATACAAAAAATGATCAAGATTGAATCTCACTCTCAATTGGGAGAAGTGCTTCTAGACCAAACGCCAACTGAAAGGGTGTGAATCATGTCACAGTTCGAACAAATGTTCAGTATGCCCACAAATTAGAAAAAAAAGAATGAGGTTCCAATTCATCTTATGAATCCCTATCATGTGTTTCAGCATCATTTTCAAAACCTTATTAATGGCTTCTACTTGTCCATTAGCTTGTGGGTAATAGGGAGTTGAGTTGTCTTGTTGAAGGCCCAACTTAGCAGTAAGTTCAAACATCATGTAAATTTGAAAATGTTTACCATGGTCTGTAATGATCGATTGCAGCACACCAAATATGGAAATGACATGGTTAAAAAGAAATAATGCAGTTGTTTCATTGTTGTTGTTGTATGTAGGCATCACTTCAACCCATTTAGTAAAATAGTCTACAACCACGATAATGTAGCCATGCGCCCCAGTAGAATGAGGGTTAAAAGTCATGAAGTCAATGCCCCATTTCGCAAAGGGTCCAATAGTGATAACAGGATGTAGAGGAGTAGGTGGAGCATAGGATTTATGGTTATAAACCTGGCAAGTGTGACACTTTTAAACTGCAAGAATGCAATCTTGAAACATGGTTGGCCAAAATTAACTAGCTTGAAAAATATTTTGGGTGGTGGCATAACCAGACATACGTACGCCACATGCTCCGACATGACTTTTATTTAAAGTTTTCTCAGCCTCGTCATGAGTGAGGCACTAAATGAATATCATATCGACACCATGGAAATATAGAATGTCTCCAAGTATAATGTAATTTTGATCCTGGTATTGAATCTGTTGTCGATCAGAGTGAGAGGTGTTAAGGCAGAAAGTTTGGGTCTGTAGATAGATGATGATATATTCATACCAAGGGTTGCAGGAATCAATGAGAAACAATGATTCATCGGGAATAGAATCATCAAATGTTGACTTGGTTTCATATGAGGGAAGGTCACAGATCAATTCGATAAAGACTAAATACTTCTTAGATTTTGTTTTACGAATTCCAAATCAAACTCCTAGAGAATAATGATCCATTTAGAGTATTTCCCCCCAAAAAATGAATGTGACAAAATGTAATTCATTGGGTTGCAATCAGAAACCACCATAGTCTTTTGACACAGAATATAGAGGTGAAATCTTTGGACAACTTACATAGCTTCCAAAGCTAACTTTTTGATGTGAAAGTATTTTATTTTATTGTCATTTACATTTTGACTCAAATAATATATAGGATTTTCATCTCCTAGGTGATCTTCTTGGACCATCACCATAGGAATGGTGGTAACAGTTGTTGTACCTCTGAGATAGTAGTAGGTTAGGCTACCAATGCCAGAGAATCTAAAATAATTGTTTTGGGGGATTTTTGGTTTAAATTTATGGAAAACCTATGAATGAAGACAGATGTAGAATTGAAGTAATAAATCCTTTGGGGTATATTAATACTTTAGCAAGGGGCTACTATAAAGCATTACACAGTGATATAGATCAAAATAGTGGTGAGTAGAAGACAACAAAAAATATGATTATCACAGTTTCTAGACTGTAAAATAGAACAATCACAAGTTGGAAAACCTCCTAAACTACATTCTAGAGGTTCAAAGTAGTATACTTAATGCTTACACAAGATGCTGATGATTTATTGATTAGAGTGGATTAGCTACACAAACAGTTGCATTAATCCAGTCTCTTAATAGATGATCACTTCAGGAGCTTATAGGAATCAATTGAAACTCTAATTGTTCCTACCTAGATATCTATGCAAGTCATAAGCATATGAAGAAAGACATAATAATTGAAAAACTGGAAAAACTTACAGGATAACACAAACTATGCAAGACCATATTCAGAATCCTTTGCTTTGCATTAACGTTCCAGAAAGATTTAGTACATCAAGAGTCTGCAAAAGCTTCCTTCAAAGGTGGCTTCCAAGTTCAAAGTAGCATTAACAATCAAAAACTTTATAAGCAATGAGCTATGAATCTTCAACTCCGAACCATTTACAACTCTAAATAAGAGTTATTTATACAATAATAAAACTACAATATCTTAAAATTGTTTAAGATTTATTCTAGGAATGAAGGAGATCTTCTTGGCAATAAGATAGGGGCAGCTATTCAACTGCTTCTTGCTGTCCCTTTTTATTCAGGTTGTGCTGGCTTTCTGTTTGATATTTTTCCCCTTATGTTGATATATCGTTTGAATCCTTTATGCTAGCAGATTTGCTTCATTTTAACCTTTTATCTTGTGCTGCTTTAAACTCTGTATGCCCTTTTTGACTTGGTTGGGTAGATTTTGACTGCACTCCTTTCTATCTTTACTGTGCATTCCAATTTTTACTGTGTTTTTCACAGTGAATCGCTCATTTGTTTCTTCAAATAGTTATTCAAGCTTTCTATTTATAAACCTGAAACAACGTTTATTACCTACAAAATACAAAACTCATCAAGAAAAATGTGGTGACAGAGGAGGTTTTCAATGGCTCAACTGAGCTTTCAAAGGCTATCGGAGGAGTTTAAGGCATATTGGAGGCTAAATTATGGCTTTAATGGGCTGCAAAGGCATTATTGGGTTGTGTTGTGTTTAAACAAGCAAAATAGAGCAAATGGTGTTTTTTGTTTAAATGGAGAAAAACAATCTTCTTTTTAACCATTAGGCAAAAAATGAACAATGGCGGAAAGAGTACGGAGGGATTAATAAAGGCGGGAATGGCTTAAATCATGGTTAAAACGTGATTAGCGTTAAAAATGATGCTTTTGGGTGATATCCGTGTTTAAACCGAAATCGATTTTACATAGAAAATCTTTGAAAAATCGCATATGGTGGACTTGAATTTTAATGGAATCGGGCGGATAAATGATATCGGGTTCAATTTCAAATCGGATATCGCAGTCGAAGTGGACAGGGGTAAGCGCTTCGCAAAGGCATATAATAATGGGCGGATATGATTTGGATATAACCTGCAATATATATATATGGGTCAGGTCCATATCCCTATCGCAGTTAGGAATCGCAAGAGGAGGAGGTTTATTGCTTTAGCGGGACTGTGATGGAGGGGTAGATGCGAAGTGGTATGGAATATGGTATGTATCAGCGTCGGGTCCGTATCCCATCGCAATGGGAAAAGGTTTATGGTATAGCGGGAGGTTGCGATGAGGCGGATGCGATATGTTATGAAATATAACATAAAACGGGTCGGGTTTGGGCTTACCATTGCATATTGCAATCGGTATTTGTAATGCGGGGAGGGTTATATATATAAGAAATTTCAACCCGCCGATGTGATATTTCATATAATACATTGTTTTATTATAAAACTATTATATATGCATATTTTAAAAGGCCCTCGGTCCACCGATGCGATATTTGTGAATAATGTAGTTTCTAACGAAACTTAAGGGTTTTTGGGGTATTTTAAATAAATGGAGTTATTATATATGGGAAAGGGCAAATATTAAGGATTTAATACACAAGTCAATGGTAATATGAAATATAACGAAAAAGAGGGATAACACTAAGTATTATGTTTTATATGGCTTTTTGTTATCATATATGCATAATACTTAGGGTAAAGGTATTTTGATAGGTTTTTCGAATAAAAAGGGAATTTACATAGTAAAAAGGTTTTTTGAATGGGATTTTTACTTTTCCTAGGTAAAATGGTTTTTACCATAGGAAAAGGGGTTTTTAATGGAAAATGAATGAATGTGGATATATGAATGTAGGAAATTAGTAAATATATGAATGAATAAGGATGAATGGGAAGTTAATTACTAGATTTGTAGTCCTTCATTTTCTCATGTAACTACCTCATGGACTTAGAAACATTATAATTTTACATTTTGTCCAATCAACCATTAAACTTATGCAACCTTTCTCTACTTACCCTTTCTTACCCTATCATTTTTTTTTCATTTAATGGGTGCATTTAAGCTAGCAAACCCTTATCCTTTCTTCTTATTTATCAAAAACAAACTATCTAAATCTACCCTTATAAATTCCAAGGGCTCCGATTAAACTGATGAGCACCTTATTATTCTCTACCTAACTATTGATCTGCCAAGATTAAACAATTGGGATAGATCTTTATTCTCTATCTAGAACATCAAATTTAAAGCATGAAGCAGTCAAGATTAAATAGTTTGACTGTCATGGGTTGTGGCATTTAAAACAAGCTTCACACAACTATTATTTTGCAGAAAAAGTAGTGGCATTTGGACTTGCTCACTTTCAGAGTTTATTTGTTTTATTTCTACCTAACATTTTATTTTTGCCTTTATTTTTTAGAGCAGCTACCCTAACATTTTCTTTGATATGGACATCATTATCAAACTATTTTTTAAACTAACATTTTATTCACTATTGTTATGTCCATATCCTAACTTAACATTTTTTGAAATATTCTATCTAATCAAAACCAAAAAAAGCTACAACATTGGCTCCATCTGCAGACTACTTTCTCCTGTAGAATGCAGAGAACCTGCAGATCCATGTGCCTTCTCCTTGGGCTATGGAGTCTTTGCTGTAAAAAATATCACACTGACATCTTGGAAAGGAAAAGAAAACCGGAGTTATGTACAATGAAAACTATTTCACCTTCTTAGTACTGAATATAATGTTTGAGAAACCTTCCATTTACAAGATAAGTGGAATATTGCCCGTCAAGATTTTGCAGCACAAAAGTGTTGTTACCCTTTACTTCAGCAATTGCTAAAGGTCCAAACCATAAATTGTCGAATTTGCCATGCTTTCCTTTCTCTTCTCTCCTGGAATCCCATCTCAAAACTAGATCACCTTCCTTAAAATCCCTTTCCCTGGATATTCTATCAGATAAGACATTCATTTTATTCTGATATTTCTATAATTTGTATTGATCTTCATCTCTATTTTCATTAAGTTCAATAATCTGATTGATTCTTCTTGAAAAACATCAGGTTCATCCGTTGCATCCTACAAAAATTTTAAAACAAGGAAAGCCAAATTGGTAGGGAAGATTGCATCTTTAGCATAGACTAATTGAAATGGAGATTTTTCAATTGATCTTTTTGGAGTAATTCTATTTGCCCATACTGCATAAATCAAATGTGAATCCTAGCTCTTCATATGATCAGCTAGTGTCTTTTTTATTACCTTTAACAAGCTTTTGTTTGATGATTCTGCAAGGCCATTACCCTGAGGGTAATATGGAGTTGAATGATGTAGCAAAATCTGATATTTCTAGCAAAAGTCAATCATTTTAACACTAGAAAAAGAGGTTGCATTATTAGTAACAATTTGAGTTGGGCAACCAAATCTAGCTAAGATGTTCTCCTCAATAAACTTAATTACTACTGCATCAGTAGAATTTCTGACTGGAATTGCTTCCACCCATTTAGTAAAGTAATATGTTGCAGTGAGGATCCATCTATGTTGATTACTTGAATTGGGGTGAGTCTCTCCAATAAAATCTAATCTCCATTGAGAAAAAGGAGTTGAAACTATTGATGGAACAAGTGGAAGAGCTATTAATTTTTGTTTTTCAGCAAACATTTGGCAAGGAACACATACTCTTACCTTTGCTCCTACTTGTAAAAACAATGTGGGCCAATAAAATCCTCCCCTCAAAATCTTGTATGTTGTAGCTCTCCAAGCATAGTGTCCCCCACAAAATCCTGTAAGAAACTGATCAATGATGCCTTCAGTTTCTAATTCTGTTAAACATAATAACAAAATTTTAAGTGGATCTTTCCAGTATAAATTTGCATTAATAATACAGTACTTGATTGATTTCAACTTGAGAGTTTTACACTGGGTTTTGGAGAATGATGCTGGACACTCAAAATTGATCAAGAAATTTACAATATCTTGATACCAGTTTGACAACAAATATTTCTCATCAATGTGTATAGGACTGGTCTGCTTTGAAGGTGGAGGGTCTTGTGGATTCTCCCCTGTAGAATGAAGGTCAGGTTCTTGTGGATTCTCCCCTTCTGCAAGGACAGAAGGTTCTTGTGTATTCGTCCCCTGAGAATGAAAGGAAGGTTCTTGTGTATTCTTCCCTTGAGACTGAAAGGAAGGTTCTTATGGATTCTTCCCTTGTATTTCTTGAACAAAATTGATTCCAAGTACTTTGCAGTTGGATTCAGCTAGAAGCTTAGCTAATCCTTGACATTTTACTAGCTTGGTAGTCTTGATAGTTAGATCAAATTCCAGAATTTGAGTGATCCATCAACCTCTTTTCCCATCGGTGTCTGGCTAGTTAAGACAATTTTGACAGCACTATTTAGGACATAAGTTGTAATAGGTGAGTGTAAGACATACAACTTGAATGATTTTAGGGCTTGAATAAGGGCATAGGCTTGCTTCTCAATGATGTCATACTTCATCTCTGCATCTCTCATAACCTTACTGAAAAAGGCTATGGGTTGGTCATGGGAATCTTCATTTTTCTGTAAAAGAACAACAACAAGGGTTGTTTCAGAGGCATAAGAAAAAATACTAAATGGCTTGGTATAATCGGGACTGGATAAGGTGGGAGCTTCAGAGATGGCCTTTTTTATTTGTTCAAATGCATGCCTAGAAGAGGGAGTCCATTTGACTTCACGATCCTTTCGGAGCATGTCTGTTATATCCTTCACTATCTCTGCATAATTGGGAATGAATCACCTTAGAAAATTAATCTTGCCTAGAAAGGCTTGAATCTCCTTTCTTTTTCTAGGCAAGGTCAATGATTCTATGGCAAATACTCATTTGGGATCAATTACTACGCCATCCTTTGAAATTATATGGCCCAACAATTGTCCTTCTTTGACAGCAAACAAGAACTTCTTTGGGTTTAGAGATATTCCAAATTTTCTACACCTGTTAAAAACCTTCATCAAGTGATTTAAATGCTTCTGATCAGATCGAGAAAAAAAAATTATGTCATCAAGATAAATAACCACAAATTTATTTACCTGACCCATGAAAGCAATGTCCATTTCTCTCTGAAACGTTGCTCCATCATTTTTTAAGACAAATGGCATCCTTGCATACATGAATGTACCCCAAGGTGTTGTAAAGGTTGTCTTCTCTCTGTCTATTGAATCAACATTTACCTGATTATAGCCCTAAAAACCATCAAGCATAGATAGTCTTTGTGATCCTGAAACCATTTGCAGTAACTGGTCCATTTTGGGCAAAAGATAATTATCTTTTAACGATGTCTTGTTCAGATTTCTAAAATCCACACAGAGTCTTATTTCTCCAGTTTTCTTTCTAACAAGAACCATATTTTCAACCCAATTAGAATATCTAAGAGGGAGGATGATCTGCGCATCTAACATTTTCTTAATCTCTCTTTCTACAGTTGGTAGAAGAGTTGGATTTATCCTTCTAAGCTTCTGCTGATACGATTTTGCTTCTGGCTTCAGAGGGATCTTGTGTTGTATTAAAGATGTGTCATAGGTTTTTAAATCAGCGTAAGTCCAGGAAAACGCATCTTTATAATTTTGCAATAACTTAAAATACTGCACTTTGATTTTTGGGTCTAAAGATGCACACAATTTGATGTTTTTAACATCTTCAAAAGTTCCAATGTTAATCTCTTCAACGTCATCTTCTGGAGAAATGGACTGGGGGTTTTGGAAAACATCATTCTGATCGAACAATTTTTCTAAAGGAATGAGTCCCTTTGGAATAAAATTATTTGATAGTTGGATAACGTCATGATTAGCAATCTAGGCTTTAAAATTTGAAGTGTCATTTTCTTCTGCGTTTTCATTTCGTTCTGCATTTTCAGTTTTGTCATCATTAATTTGCAAAAACGAAAAATCATCTATTACGTGTAAAAATGATTTCAGTTGTTCATTGTCTTCAAATATTTTCCAATGTTTGAGGTTAGCTGGGATAGAAGGCCTGTATTTGACTTGA
Organism: Pinus taeda; assembly: GCA_000404065.3. Classification (NCBI taxonomy): domain Eukaryota; kingdom Viridiplantae; phylum Streptophyta; class Pinopsida; order Pinales; family Pinaceae; genus Pinus; species Pinus taeda. The sequence continues at coordinate 28,783 of APFE031652447.1, forward strand.
ATCTGATATAATACATTAGTATAATCAGGGATTTTAAAAGCACTAGCTAAGACAGCCAAGGCATCTGCATGAACGTTCTGATTTCTGGGAATGTAAGTCAAATTAAAGGCATCAAAAAGATTTTCAATTGAATCCCATACCTCATTTCAGTAGGACTGAAGTCTTGGGTGCTTGGTCTAGCAAGCATTTTTTATTTGTTTAACAATAAGCTCAGAATCGGTAAAAACACTTAAGTTTTGAACTTTTAGGCTTTGGGCTAGCTGCAATCCTAAAAGGAAAGCTTCATATTCAGCAACATTATTAGTAACTTCAAAATCTAATTTACATGATTGTGTTATATTTTCCTTTTGAGGAGAAATTAAAACAACACCAGCTCCTGCCCCATCTTTCGTGCAAGAGCAATCAAAGAATAGTTTCCAAATATTAGTTTTCTTTGGTTCAGGACTTTTAACTACTTCTTCAATTTTGACTTGAGTTTTGTGTTGACTTGAAGTGAGCTAAAGACAACCAAAGTCTTGATCTATTGCATATATTGGATGGCTCCTTGGATGGTCAGTTTTACAAATAGTATGTGCAAATCATACCTCTCTATATAACATCAATTGCTTTCCTCCAGAAATAGGAACAGTAGCATATGACATGTCCATCTGTGGAGTTCCCCCTAGTTTGGCACAACATGACCTAGAAAGGAGCATTCCAAACTTGGGAGAGATATATGTAACAAAAATGTCAAGCACTACATTTTTAACTGGGATTTGGGCAAGGGTAACCACTAAATCCTTGATCAATCCTAAACAGGGCACCCCTTTGGAATCAAAGGTGTACAGGTCATGGTAGGATTTAGTGATATCTAATTTCAAAAGGTCCATGATTGATTTCGGCATAAGGTTGTGTGATGCTCATGAATCAAGCATACAATTGTATAACATGGAGTCATTTGTTTTAATAGTTACATATAAGGGAGGCACTATCTCATCCATCATGTCTAAACTAGGGCCAAAGACTACAGCTGGTTTTTCATCTTGTAGACTAATGACATCACCTTCAGCATCAACCGAGGTGTTTTGTATCCATTTTGTCACTTGGCTTTTGTAACCAGGGTTTTTAGAAAGTTATAACAATGGAATAGGGATCTTAACCCTCTCTAATTCCTTTTAAACATTAAATGCAATCAAAATGTTTTTACCAGCTTGGGTAGTATCAATTGATTGATCTAAGGGCTGAATAAGAGTTGTTTGATCTTCAGCATTCTTGGTATGTGGTTCAATCACTGGAGTTTCCTTTGGAGGTCTCCCAGGACCAGGCCTAGGTCTAAGATCATACCTTTTGTTTAATTCTGCAATTAAAGATTTAGAAAAAGCATGATATTTAGATACCTGTGCAGCTTCTTGATCCTCTTGAACCTGATTTTGTTGCGAGAGAGGAGTGATGGTTGTTTGATTGGAAGAAGAAGAATCCATACTATTAATATCTTCAATAATTGTCATAGTATTATCATCAGGTTGTTGGTCATCTATCAATAGAGGAGTAGGAACATGTTGGTTATCTATCAATAGAAGAGTAGGAACTTGTTGATCATTGGTAGGTCTCTGAAGAATTTGTAGTGGTTGGTTTCTCTTATACTGACCTTGATCTTGGTTTTGAGGTCTAGCAACTGTTTGTTGTATGGTCCTAGGTTGGGTCTCAATCTTTGAAATCCTATTCGATAGGTTTCTAAGAAGAGATGTTATTTCATCTATTTTTGAGTCTTCTAACTTAGTCTTTGAGAAACTAGAGGCTTCTTGAGTAGATTTAAGTTTCTTTGGGCCTTTTCTTCCTTAAGCTTTAAAGAAGTTGAGGCTGCTCTATTTGCTTCTACTTCTATAGCGTTTGTTTGCATGTCTTCAAGATTTGTGGAAGTTCTTTCACATAACATAAAAACAAAGTCATCATTGAAAGCTTTGGAAAATATGGACTTAGCTGCTGCTACAGGAGGCTTACAATTAGCAGGCATTTTGTGATAGAGTTTATTGAATCTTTTGATAAAATCTGCAGCTAGTTCACCGAAGTTCCTTTTAAGCTCTTCAAATTCTATGAGAAAATAAAGAGGATCCTTTTTGACACCCCACTGATTTTTGAATATGGTAGTAAGCTCTTCCCAATTTCTAATGGAAGCTGCTTGTAACTGCCTAAACCAAATCCTCATGTTTCCTTCTAATGATTGTACAAACAATATCATATAAACATTCACTGCTTCTATGTTCATGTTGTCTACAAGGTCAAGGAAAGCTTGAAGATGGTCTTCAACTGAGGGACCAGTTTCTCCATGTACTTGGGAAGGTATTTTAAATATCCAGATGGGAATGCATCAAGGTTATTAGGTAAGACTAAAGCAGCATATCTAGCTTGTACAATTGGTTGGAAAGCCATGATAGCATGTGGTGTACAAGGTGCTTGAGGTGTATGAGGTTGTCTAGGTGGAGTATGAGGTGTTTGTGTGGATGTAGAGGATGAAGAAGAGGAAGAAGATGGTGTTTTAGGAGTTGGTGAACTAGTTGGAGGTTAAGGAGCAGGAGATCTTCTGAAAAACTTCAAAGGAGTCTTAAGAACTAACTTTGGGACCTATAAAGGAATACCTTCTTTTGATTCAAAGAGAGGATTGGTATACACAGAAAAAGTATCTTCAGGTTGTTCAGAAGATGAAGCTTTAGGTTCATCAAAAATGGAAGGGAATGGATAGGTGGTAGGGGATATGAAATCTGTGGGTTTATATTCAGGTAGATTAACACCCAAATAAGATTTAGTGATAGGTGATCCTAGTGGTAGTGTGGGTCTTGGATGAGATTCTAATGAATGAATAAGGTATGCTGACTTGAAATCAACTCCTTTATTTAGAAGTTCAACAACCCTGGGTGATAAATGGGAATAATTAGGATCAAATGGGATATTACTATAGGGGTCAAATGATTCTAATTCTTCAGACTATACGACTGAAGAGGAAGAGGAAGATGGTTGGTGTCCCCTTTTAGATCTGGATTTTCTCATAATATTTTTAAGATCTGACAAAGGACTAACTATGTCGCCTTCTAAATGAGATCTGGTATGTTTATAAGGTGCCAGCTTAGAAGTGTGGAGTCACCAAGGTGAATGATTTTAACCTTCTAAATCCTTTAATCACCTTTAAAGGAAAAGAATGAATGAATATCATTGTCCCAAGGGAAACTTAAATGAAATTCGAATCCCCGACAGTGGCACCAGTCTGATGTTGTACCTCTGAGATAGTAGTAGGTTAGGCTACCAATGCCAGAGCATTTAAAATAATTGTTTTGGGGGGGTTTTGGTTTAAATTTATGGAAGACCAATGAATGAAGACAGATGCAAAATTGAAGTAATAAATCCTTTTGGGTATATTAATACTTCAGCAAGGGGCTACTATAAAGCATTACACAGTGATATAGATCAAAATAGTGATGAGTAGAAGACAGAAAAAAATATGATTATCACAGTTTCCAAACTGTAAAACAGAACAATCACAAGTTGGAAAACCTCCTAAACTATGTTCTAGAGGTTCAATGTTGTATACTTAATGCTTACACAAGATGCTGATGATTTATTGATTAGAAGGGATTAGCTACACAAACAGTTGCATTAATCCAGTCTCTTAATAGATGATCACTTTAGGAGCTTATAGGAATCAATTGAAAATCTAATTTTTCCTACCTAGATATCTCTGCAAGTCATAAGCATATGAAGAAAGACATAATGATTGAAAAACTAGAAAAACTTACAGGATAACACAAACTGTGCAAGACCATATTCATAATCCTTTGCTTTGCATTAAGGTTCTAGAAATATTTAGTACATCAAGAGTCTACGAAAGCTTCCTTCAAAGGTGGCTTCCAAGTTCAAAGTAGCATTAACAGTCAAGAACTTTACAAGCAATGAGCTATGAATCTTCAACTCTGAACCATTTAAAACTCTAAAAAAAAGAGTTATTTATACAATAATAAAACTACAATATCTTAAAATTGTTTAAGATTTATTCTAGGAATGAAGGAGATCTTCTTGGCAAGAAGATAGGGACAACTATTGAACTGCTTCTTGTTATCCCCTTTTATTCAGGTTGTGCTAGCTTTCTGTTTGATATTTTGCCCCTTATGTTGATACAATGTTTGAATCCTTTACACTGGTAGATTTGCTTCATTTTAACCTTTTATCTGATGCTGCTTTAAACTCTGTATACCCTTTTTGACCTGGCTAAGTATATTTTGAATGCACTCCTTTCTATCTATGCATTCCAATTTTTATTGTGTTTTTCACAGTAAATCGCTCATTTGTTTCTTCAAATAGTTATGCAGGCTTGCTATTTATAAACCTGAAACAATGTTTATTACCTACAAAATACAGAACTCATCAAGAAAAATGTGGTGACATAGGAGGTTTTCAATGGCTCAGCTAAGCTTCCAAAGGCTATCGGAGGAGTTTGGGGCGTATTGGAGGCTAAATTATGGCTTAAATGAGTTGCAGAGGCATTATTGGGCTGCGCTGTGTTTAAACAGGAAGAATAGAGCAAATGGTGTTTTTTGTTTAAATGGAGAGAAACATACTTCCTTTTAACCATTGGGAAAAAAATGAATAGTGGCGGAAAGAGTATGGAAGGATTAATAAAGGCGAGAATGGCTTAAATCATGGTTAAAAAGTGATTAGTATTAAAAATGATGCTTTTGGGTGATTTCCATGTTTAAACCGAAATTCAATTTTGCATAGAAAATCTTTGAAAAATCACATATGGCAGAGTTTAATTTTAATGGAATCGAGCAGATAAATGATATCGAGTCCGGTTTCAAATCGGATATCGCAGTCGAAGTGGACGGGGGTAAGCGCTTCACAAAGGCATATAATAATGGGTGGATGCAATGTGGATATAGCCTGCAATATATATATGGGTCGAGTTCGTATCCCTATCGCAGTCGGGAATCACAAGAGAAGGAGGTTTATTGCTTTATTGGGACTGCGATGGAGGTGTAGACATGAAGTGGTATGGAATATGGTATATATCAGTGTCGGGTCTGTATCCCGTCGCAATTAGAGATTGCAATGGGAAAAGGTTTATGGTATAGAAGGAGGCTGCGATAAAGCAGATGCGATATGTTATGAAATACAACATAAAATTGGTCAGGTCTGGGCTTGCCATCGCATATCGCAATCGATATTTGTAATGTGGGGAGGCTTATTATAAATGAGTTTCAACCCGCCGATGCGATATTTCATATAATACATAGTTTTATTGCAAAACTATTCTATATGCATATTTTAAAAGGCCCTCGGTCCACTGATTTGCGATGCGATATGTTTATTGCATAGTTTTATTAATAAAACCATGCTATATGCATTGTTTAAAAGGCCCTCAGTCCATCGATGCGATATTTGTGTCTAATGCAATTTCTAATGAAACATAAGGGTTTTCGGGGTATTTTAAATAAATGGAGCTATTATATACGGGAAAGGGAAAATATTAAGGATTTAATACATAAGTCAATGTTAATATGAAATATAGCAGAAAAGAGGGATAACACTAAGTATTATGTTTTCTATGGGTTTTTGCTTTCATATATGCATAATACTTAGGGTAAAGGTATTTTGATGGGTTTTTCGAATAAAAAGGGAATTTACATAGTAAAAAGGTTTTTTGAATGGGATTTTTACTTTTCTTAGGTAAAATGTTTTTTACCATAGGAAAAGGGGTTTTTAATGGAAAATGAATGAATGTGGATATATGAAGGTAGGAAATTCGTAAATATATGAATGAATGAGGATGAATGGGAGGTTAATTACTCGATTTGTAGTCCTTCATTTGCTTCGTGTAACTACCTCATGGACTTAGAAACATTATAATTGCACATTTTTTCCAATCAACCATTAAACTTCTGCAACCTTTCTTTACTTACCCTTTCTTACCCTATCATTTTTTCTTCATTTAATGGGTGCATTTAAGCTAGCAAACCCTTATCCTTTATTCTTATTTATCAAAAACAAACTATATAAATCTACCCTTATAACTTCCAAGGGCTCAGATTAAACTGATGAGCACCTTATTATTCTCTACCTAACTATTGATCTGCCAAGATTAAACAGTTTGGACAGATATTTATTCTCTATCTAGAACATCAAATTTGAAGCATGAAGCAGTCAAGATTAAATAGTTTGACTGTCATGAGTTGTGGCATTTAAAACAAGTTGCACACAACTATTATTTTGCAGAAAAAGTAGTGGCATTTGGACTTGATCACTTTCAGAGTTTATTTGTTTTATTTCTACCTAACATTTTCTTTTTGCCTTTATTTTTTAGAGCAGCCACCCTAAAATTTTCTTTGATATGGACATCATTATCAAAGTATTTTTTAAACTAACATTTTATTCACTATTGTTATGTCCATATCCTAACTTAACATTTTTTGAGATATTCTATCTAATCAAAACCAAAAAATGCTACACCAACAGCTATAGTGATATACGGGAAATAATCTCGTTAATAGTGAGGGGGGTATAGTAATGATGCTTGAACTAGGACATCTCTCAAGGCATCAAAAGTATTTTGGGTTGTATCATCATAATGGAAGAGAACCCATTTTTTCAATAAGCGAGTAAAATTTTTTGTAAGTTTTGCATGGTTCGGGACAAATATTTGTAGAAAGTTAGCCTTCTCCTAGAGGCGTTGTAACTGAACTAGTGAGGAAGGTGCATGAAAATCAAGAATTTCCTATACTTTGAGTAGATCGATTTAGATTCCTTGTTTTGACATGATGAACCCAAGAAGTCTACCGAATTGGACACAAAATACACACTTGTGCGGGTTTAATATTATGTTGTAATGTTGACAACATAGGAAAATCACTTTGAGATGCGTTGGATGATCCTCACGATCTTTGGAGTGGGCAAGTAAATCATCCAAATAAGGTTTTACTATATACTTGATATCATGGAAGGCATAATGCATGGCCCTATGGAAATTTGCACCAATGTTCTTCAAACCGAAAGGAAGTTTACAATAGGAAAATGTACCCCATGGGAAAATAAATGCAGTCTTATGTTGGTTCGATGGTAGTATGTTGATTTGGTTGTAATCGTAAAATCCATCCATAAATGAAAAAAAATCTCTTCCGACACAATCATCAACAATTTGGTCCATGAATTGGGTTGAGTAATTGTCTTTAGGACAAGCATGGTTAATATCTCAATAGTTAATGCATACTCGAATTGTTCTGTGTTTCTTCATCATAGGTACTATGTTTGAAACCCAATCGGTAGGATCTGGGTAAATAAAACCAACACACAAAAGTTTTTCAAATTCTACTTTGATCATAGTAGCTTTCTTAGGGTGAATCGGACATAAGCGTTATTTAATTGGCTTAACATCTGGATAAGTTTTGATTTCATGTACAACAATATTCGAATCAATACTTGGCATCTCTTCATATGTCCAAGCAAAAACATCACGAAATTCTTGAAAAGGGGCTTTATAAATTTTAATCTCATCAGGAGAAAAAGATGCACCAATATGGACATTTTCAATTACTCCGGATTTAATTGAAATATCGAGGGGAGTGATTTCTTCAATATTTTCTAAGTTTTCTTCGAATTTATGTCATGAATGGGAATGGAATCCTTAAATGTATCATCAATATTGGGTGAATAAACATCTCCAAGATTATTTTCAAGAGTTTCAGGTAATGAGGAGCGATGATGATTATCGTCCCATGGTCCTTCGACTGACATCATGATTTCCATGATGCTTTCATTGGTGGAAAATGTATCGGTGAAAGGGTTAGAAGATGAACCGAAATATTGAGAATGATCAACCCAATTTATTGAGGAATTGATATCAGAATTTGACGAACATGCCAAATAAATCGCTTCATATTCAATCTCAACAGGACTAAGAGGCATATGGTCACTGAATGTATCAACATTAGAAATGTCAGGTACTATCAAAGGATCAGATGGAATAGTACAATACAAAATCATATAACAAGGGAAACTGGATTTGGAGTGTCAGGAGGAGGGAGCGAAAATTTTCCCATTAAAGATTAGTGTTTAAGCAATCATATCCCAACATGTTTATAAGGGTGTGGGGATTCACCCACAGGTGGAATTCTTCCATTACTTTGATAATTACCAACAAAAAAGCCAATTTGATTGATGACCATGATGCCCCCCTGGTGAGGGAAAGTAATCATCCTAAAATAGGTTGATACCATGGATTCCATGGCATAAATCCATGTCTGGCCCAGTAGGACGTTATAATCCAAGGTCCATATATGACTTCAAACTCTACTTGATACCATGGCTTCCATGGCATAAATCTATGTTTGGCCAAGTAGGAGGTTATAATCCAAGGTCCATATATGACTTCAAACTTTACTGAAACCCTTTTCACAATTAATTTTACTTGCAATGAATTCAAAATCCCATAAGGTTTGAAAACCTCTTCCATCAAAAACCTTAATAGTGGTAGGTGATTGATTAAGTTATGGAGAACCAATAGCTTTCCAACATGAAAGGGACATTATACAAGTCGAATCATCTTCATCTATGATGGTTCAATGAATATTTTCACTTTTAAAGACAACTTGGATCATGAATTCCAGTTGGGGTGGAAATTTAGGAGTATGGTTCTTGTGATTAAAGACGAAAAATATTCGAAACTGAAGAATTTATCCCTCAAATTGCTACAAGTAACGAACTATTTTGGGAAGGATGGTTCTTCAATACCTTGAGACTTGACATAGCAGAAGGAGTTCGAGCTAAGTCCTCAACTATGTTGTAATTTTGTGCAGCTCTTGCACAAGGATTAAATTCTGATTTAAGAATGACTTCTTTAGGAGGTTTAATGGTTAATTCAGCCAATATTACACCTGGAGGATTATTTGGGGTAGATTGAGTGGAACTAGAAGGTCGATCATTAGCCTTTCTAGTCAAAGGATTCAGGTTGCCACAATATCTGTTCCTCGTATTCACCATGACATCATCCTTATGTTTGGTGGAAGATAGCATCATTAGCTGGGAAGGGTAAGTTTTCTCTTGTGCAACCATATTTCTCTCCTAGTTTGAAAAGGGATTTGTTAATACAACAGGCATGTTAAATGATGACTTTAGGAATTTATCAACTTCTGCCTAATGTGGACAGTCCCTAGTAAAATGTTCCTCACTACAAATAAGGCAAGGGTAAAAAGGCTTACATTTTTCATCGAGATATTGATTATTTTGTTTTTCCTGTGATGAATTATATTTCTTCTTCTTTCCTTTACCTTTATTCTTACTTCCATTCCGAGTTTGATCCCCAGTGGAGTTTCCAAGCTGTTATGTGGAAAATTCTCTTCTGCAGACAAAAGGAAACTCCCTAGATCTAGTTGCCAATCTAAAAACAACGGGGGCAAAAGATCTCAGTTTTCCTTAGAGAAATTAGAATATGGAAGAAAGACCTAACTGTAATATGTAGTAGGCCCTTATCTTCTAACAATGTAAACTTTGAAACAAGAACTGATACGATTACCTGTTTCATAGATGTAGCAAAAAAGTGACCCGATTTTGAAAAGTGGTGATGTAGAATACACATACTTTTTTAGCATAGTTTTTGACACTTTAAATTTTTTATGTACATTAGTTTTTAGAATGTTAGTGATTTGCATGTTGATTTCAAAAAAGTTGATTATGCATTAGGCCCTTTTTTTAAAATACCTATTTTTTGACTTTACAATTTCTAATGTATTAAATGTGAATAATTATTTTCTAAATTTAACAATTTTTTAAGTAGTCTTATTCTTCATATTTTCTTGTTTTTATTTTTATTTTTATTTTTTTTGTAGTGAGGTTTTTATTTTTTTGCATAGTTAAAGAAGAAGGTCGATATTTTAAAGTTTCGATATTCTACATATTTATATATCGTTAATTAATTTTTTAATGCACATCAAAACAATTTGTCACTAAAAACAATAATTTTTAACAATTGACATAAAAATAACCATTTTTAACATAAATATAACTAAAAAATTACACATTTTGATCATTTTTTGCTAGAAATGACATGTCAAAAACACAATTTTTATAGAAAAATTTAACAAAAAATGGTTAAATAATAGTTTTTTCTTATGAATTTCATGTCAAAAAATAATAACAATCATTGTTATTTTCAAAAAATAATGATTCACATAAAAATTAAAGTTAAAATCACATAATACAAATATTGAACACATTAACATTAATTGAATATTTATTCTTCTCATAAAATGTCAAAGTCAAAAACATTACAAGTATAACTAATTAATAGTTACAAAAAACAAGCTTGATTTCCAAGCATAACTTAAATTTAATCAACAATATCACGTAATCCAAACTCTTCATCCTCTATAGTTTCATCATTGTCTTCTTCCACAATATTTTCTGCTTCATTTTACTCGTTTTCCTCTTCTAATGGATCTATGATGTCTGTGAATCTCCCAATGTATGCCTTTCCAATCATTCCATGTAATGGTGGTTGAGGTTCCTTTGCCTTTTTTGCTACACGTGTTTCACTAAAATATCCTTTCTTCAACCCAATTTATTGCATTGCATCTGGAAGAAATTGAAGAACATTAATTCTTTGCTGAACAAATTTACATTGTACTGGATCTTTTTCACTTGCAATGCAATTTCTTCCTTTTTGTAGGCAACATGCTAGTGTTGTACCTAATTATCAAGCACAAAAGAAATAATGAAGTAAATTAGTATAATTACATATAAATTAAGAAATAAGATATTGAAATTATGTTCTATATAATAAAACTTACCTGAGACAGAAAATAAATCCAGAACCTAATCTCATTCATTTGAACATATGTCCATAAGATAGTTAATCAATGACTGTGGTTTTTCATAAATGATAAATATCTCTCCTTTTGCTTCTTTTTCTACATATGTTATTTTTTTCACAACAGAATCATAAATCAGTACTTGGCTATGACTCTTTCCATCTACTTGATTAAAAAGCACAAACATATAGTTATCATTTTTTTCCCAGCTATCAATATGGATGAACTCACAACCCTTTATAAATGGTTGATCTTCACGGTTAAGAAGATTTGACTTTTGCATGTAACATGAAATAGTAAAAGTTCAATTAACTTGTACATAAATGAATTTTTTAACATTAATCAAACATACATTTTTAACATCTCACCATGTAAGTTGCATCCTTGAGTTTGTTTTCCCCTTGAAGCTTGACAATAACATTGCCAATTGTGTGTTTGAATGAAATGTCACAAATCTCCATAACAATGATGATGTGACTTCTACAAATCCCGCAACCACTTTACTAAGAGCTTGCTAAATATAAGGGTCACTATCATAGTCAATGTTTGGGATATTGAAACCATGGGGAATATCTACAATGAAAAGGGAAAAATCCCTTTTAGGTATGAGTTTAGTAATGTCTTCACAATCACATTGTAATACTTGATATTGAATAGTGTCAAGCCCATTCCAAATGAAATGAGTAAGAGTTGGATCAAGTTCAACATTCTTAAGATGTTGCTTCTTCAGTCTTTGGATATTAATTTTTTCAATAAAGGTTCTGAAACTATCTGGTACTCCATTTGCATCCTTACTCATATTTAATCAAATAAAAAAATATATGCATAAGTTATAAAATGAAAATAGTATACAGATAAATGAAAATGAATGTATAAATCAACATATCTTTTTAAATGCAAGATAAAAATCTTTTAGTGTTGACGTAGAACTTGAATCTGGATAGTTGCATACAACATCATCCCAACTATCTTCATTCAACAATTTGACCATTTGTTCTCATATTTTCATGTAAACTTTGTGACTAAATAGATAAAGTAAGAAATGTTAATATAATGATATGTATAACACATACTACCAAGAAAAATAGCTATATTAAAAAGAAAAGTATAATCTAGAAATAAGTAAAAATAATTCAACAAACTTAATTTTGAAATTCTTTAGACATTTCCTCCAATGTTAATTCCCCAAACCTCACACGACATAATATTTCTTTGACAAGTTTTTCATCCTTCACTCCTTACATTTCTCTCCAAGGTGTGATAGTCATATCTTCTGGAAGCTACTTCATTTCAGGACCTAATTTACTGTTGCTACATATCAATGGTTTAGACTATTTGACCTTCTGATTTTTAATGCTAATGTTCTCCCACATGCTAAAAATCTCATTAATCAATTCCCATATCTCTCATGTTCTAAATTCCAACTAGAAAATGTTATCAATACCTCTAAATATATGACTATTTACTATGTCGCCTTTTGAATTGATTTTCTCCTCAATTTGATAGCCTATTTCCATACCAAATTCCTTTCGAAAATCTACAGGAACATTTATCTTATCCCCACCACATTTTTCTTCAAATTCACTATGAATAAATCTAACCCTTTGGATTATAGCCAGTATGGAAAGACTTGTCAAATTTTGTTTTTGGAATGCTTATAGCAAACTAAGGTGGCCAACAGACCTAGTTTCCTTTCGGGGCAGTTTGAGGCCACCAAAACATTGTATCTGGTCTCTTGGTTTATCATAAATAGAAAAGAATGGTACTATCTCCACTTACAAAAAAAAAAAATCTAAACCTTTGGATGAAAGTCATAGACATCTTATATTCATTATCTGAATTATGATCCCATGCCAATAACTTTTCTTGTGTATCTAATAAACCAACGTAAATGATACATTTCATTGTTTCAAAACGTGGGTTATTAGGATATTCCTCCAATTTCCTTTGAGCTTATACAGAATGGTTCCTCCCAAGCACATAATAATTGCATTCAAAACATTTTGACTTATCAAATGCTTCTTTGTTGGGAACTTGAACTGGATCAACAAGAAGCACATAATTAACCACATGTGCATATGGATTTTACCTCACAATGTCTTCAAGTTGTGAATGTCTTCAAGTTTTGAACATGCAGGTGGTGTGGCTTTCTGATTTGATATTTACATTGTCCCTCACTTGCCTTATAGACTTATCTCACATTAAGATGAAATGTACGACCACCCTCAATTAAGTTTGTCTTTGTCAAAATCTGTCGAATGGCATTTTGTTTTGTTTTAATAATGCCATCCTCTAAATTAGCTCCTGTTGTAATGATTTCGTTGCTTTCTTTTGAAGTTTCACTAAGATATTCATTGTTGGTAATGACTACTTGAGAATGTCCAACTTTACTTTTCTTCCTCCTAACATTCTCATCAGTAACTAGAACATAGACATTCCTGGGCTTTGTTACTTTTTGTCTTTTATGGCTCTTCTCCTTTATAACATCAGTTCCACTGTCATCCTCAGTAACAGAAACATATTCTTCAATGTTAATTTCAACTTCCTCATCTTCAAAAGTAACCTGTCTACCTTTGCTAGATTTATCACTAGAGACATTTTTTTCTAATCCCTTGGATGTAGTTTTGTAGCATCATGAATTACTAATTTTTTCTTGTTTGCCATATCTTCTTCTGACCCTGAGTAGAAAATGCTAACAACATTAATAATATCTTGCTCTATGAAATGAATGCCTCCCAACATAATCGAAATATTTTCAATAAAATTTTGTCAAACAAAATATCATATGTCAATAAAAACTAAGTTATAAAAATATAATGAGACAATTATAATAATGCAAAACACAAATATAAATAATAATTCTTACACTATCTTGTGCAATCTCATTTATGATTTGTTTACACAACTTTGTAGATACCTCTCACGTGTCATACAATGAATATAATAATTTATATTTAATCATGTCATGTGACTTAGGTGGTTTTGTAGGTATATAAACAACTTCAGTGTCCAGTACGAAACACATGTCTATGACCTTTCCCAGCACCTCATAAATTCCACTATCGTTAGGGATATCAACATATAGATATATATGCACATCTACGCCTTCTCTTTCTTTCACATACCATACATTTTCTGGAAGTCTCACTTCTTTTGATTTCTTCAAGTATGAAATCGTCTTCTTATCATTTGAGGCACTTGATATATTTGTAGCTATCAGCTCAAGTTTGGTTCATTCAACAACGATTTTTGAGGATCCACCTTTAATTTTAGTAGTCTTTGGTCCTGAAAGATTCACATAAATCTTCTTTGATGCGATTTTCCTGCAAAAAAATACACATATATATAAATAATAAATTACAAAAAAATAATAGCTTAATTGGCGAAAACGATAAATCTTAAATAATTTTGTAAAATATAACTATTTAAAAAAAGTCAAATATTAAAAAAATGCATCCCCCCCGACCCACGCCGACCTCCCCACCCCACCCTAGCGGCCCAACGGCCCGCCACCCCGGTCGGTCGTTGGGCTACTGTAAAGTGGAGTTGGGGGGAAACTGGCCAGCTCGCCCACCCATCCCCCCACGGGCCTGTTGGGCCGCCGAGGAACATGATTGGACCCACCATGCCCACTGCGGACCTGGTGGGTAAATCTATCTCATCTAAATTTTTTATTTCTGAAAAAAACAAAAACAAAAAACAAAAAAACAAAAAAAAACAAAAAAACAAAAAACAAAAAAACAAAAAAACAAACAAAAAAACAAACAAACAAACAAACAAAACAAAAACAAACAAACAAACAAAAACAAACAAACAAACAAACAAAACAAACAAAAAAAACAAAAAAAACAAACAAACAAACAGAAAAAAACAAATAAACCCATTAAACCTATTGAATTTTAAAACTTGCACACAACAAAAGAGAAACTAACCTTTCAAATGTGATAATCTTTTGTTGAATAAGTTGTTCATAGAAATGTAGCTGCTCCGCAAATTCGCTCCAAGTCTTTTAACGAACCTCGAAAAACCTTGATGTGATGTGAGGAATAGTGATAATGAAATTTATTTTATAGCGGAAATTACGGAATTGTTTTACTGCACAGTTAATAATTTGTTTTTATAAAAACTTTAGCATGTAAATTTCGTTATGGCGATATATGGAACTATGATAAAACGAACATTATGGAATTGTTTTACCGCGCGGTGAATGTGGGATTAATTTGTTTTTATAAAAACTTTAACATATACTTCTTATTATGGCGATATAGTAAATTATGATAAAGTGAACATAACGGAATTGTTTTACATGGCGAATGTGGGATTAATTTGTTTTAGAAAATATAATAAAAATTTAAAAAAACATGCAATTGTCTAGTAAATATTATATAGTTTAAGTAAAAATTAATTTAGGTAAAAAATTAGTTTACAGTTTTTATTTAAAGATTTATTTCATAAGAAAATTTTAGTTAAAATTTTTCAATAAATTGTAAAAGAAAATTATGGAGGAAAATACATGAAACAAAATTTTTGGAGGGAAAAATTTCGATGAAAAATTTTGGAGGGAAATTTTCGTTCCTTAAGCTATATTATCATTAGGAGAAAGTGCATTTGTATCATTCAACCTATTATGTTTGAAATGAATGGATTATTCTGATAGTGAAGTTTCTCTTTGTGAAGCATCAACATCTTCGTCGCTTAACAACTTTATTCATATTGATGAATATAACAGAAATTATTCCACTATGAATAGAGAGTTAAATCTTACACTTAGTCCTAATCCTAAGGACTATGAGAGCAGCACTGATGAAAGACAAGATGAAGAATTTCAAATAAATAAAGAGCCAGGTTTCCACTTAGTCCTAATCCTATGGAATATGAGAGCGGCAGTGATGAAGAGCATGATGAAGATTTTCAAATAAATAAAGAGTCGCAATTTCCACTTAGTCCTAATCCTATGGACTATAAGAGCAGTAGTGATGAATAGAATGATGAAGAAATTCAAATGAATAGAGTGTCACAATGTCCACTTAGTCCTAATCCTATGGACTGTGAGAGCAGCAGTGATGAAGAGCTTGATGAAGAATTTCAAATGAATAGAGTGTCACAATGTCCACTTGGTCCTAATCCTATGGACTATGACAGCAGCAGTGATGAAGAACATGATGAAGAATTTCAAATGAATAGAGTGTCATGGTGTCCACTTAGTCCTAATCCTATGGACGATAAGAGCAGCAGTGATGAAAAACATGATGAAGAATTTCAAATGAATAGAGTTCCACGGTGTCCACTTAGTCCTAATCCTATGGACTATGAGAGAAGCAGTGATGAAGAACATGATGAATCATTTGAAATCAATAGGGTGCCACGGTGTCCAATTAGTCCTAATCCTAAGGACTATGAGAGCAACAGTGATGAAGATCATGATTATGATTTTCAAATAAATAAAGAGTCACAGTTTCCACTTAGTCCTAATCCCATGGACTATGAGAGCAGTAGTGATGAAGGCCAAGATGAAGAATTTCCAATAAATCAAGAGTCACATTTTCTGCCTAGTTCTAATCCTAAGGACTATGACAGCAGTAGTGACGAAGGACACGATGAAGAATAGTTCTAATCCTAAGGACTATGACAGCAGTAGTGACGAAGGACACGATGAAGAACTTAGTCCTAATCCTAAGGAGTATGAGAGCAGCAGTGATAAAGTGCAGGATGAATAATTTTTAGTAAGTAAAGAGTCACAGTTTTGACGTATTCCTAATCCTATGGACTATAAGAGCAGCACTGACAATGCACATGATGAATAATATCCAATAAACATTGAGTCAAATTTTCCATTTAGTCCTAATTCTAAGGACTATGAGAGTAGCATTGAAGAAGGGAAAGATGAAGAATATCCTCCAAGTCAATATTTAAAGAGCACAGATGATCATAGTGAGGATAGAATTCCTCATAATGATGATGAAAATGCTTATACGAATGATGATCCAATGATCGAGATGTTTCTAGGAAATATTGATCGAGGAGTAGGAGAAGAGCTTTCTGTATCAATCCAAGATGTTCTAGTTATACAAGGGGTAGAGCAGAATATCTAACATGAAGAAGCTCTATCAGCGCTCTCATTTCAAGTGAATGTTGTCAAAAATATTACTTGAAACATATGGATTTCAAGTTTGCATTAGAGAAAAGGAAGAGATATTTGTCAATGAATAAAAGCATGAAAAATGCATATTTAGTGGGGTGCATGCAATCTACATTGTTAGGTTATGATTATCATGTTGGGTCTTTATTTATCTGTAGAAAGGCTTTCAAAATGTTTCATTCAATGGATAATTTTCGTCTGTCAAAAATCCAAGAAAATTTAGAAAAGGATCCCACATTTTATTCAGAAGTACGTCATAAACGACAGTTTGGGCCATCATCAAATACTGCAATGTCATGGATGAAAGATTTATTTTCAAAGCATGGAGAGTGTATGCCAAATAGAGAGACAATACATATTCTAGATAATTTCTCAAGACAAGAAATCTACAACTTATACAAACAATATGCAAAAGGTGCTAAGGGATATGGTCGATTTATTACATATCAATATTTTGTGAAGATATGGAAGAAATAATTCAACAATGTCTGTATTCCTAAGAAGACAAGGATGGGAATTTTTAGTACATGTGCTTCACTTAAATAAACAAGGGATAAATGTGAAGGGTCAGAAAGAGGTAAGAATTCATAACTTTAACTTTTAAAATTGTATAGTCATCAACTATGAAAACGTA
>APFE031652448.1:0-15291 GCA_000404065.3 Pinus taeda
CCTAAACGACCATTACAATTCCATTGCCGATTACAACACTCTTTCACTTAGGGAATTTCTGCCTTAGTTGGGCTTCCTGCATTAATGATGATCATTCATTCCTGAAGAGTGCATCCTATATTTGCCAACCTATCTGCATCCTTGTTTAGTCCTCTCAGAATATGGTATATTTGAACCGAGCAGAGATCTTTCAATATTCTGTTCACTCTTGATAGTTGCTTGTTTAGAGTCGGATCCTTGAGCTTTTCCTTTATTGCCAATGTTTTTATCAGCAGTTCTGAATCTCCTATTATTAAGATTTCCTTTGGATTTTCTTTGCTTGCAATTTGGCAATCTTTCCAGAGGCTAAGTATTTCTGCTGGGTTATTTGTTTTCACTCCCAGGCCCCAGCTAAATTCTTCTTTTTTCCCATTCCGGTAGTAAATCAGTCCACTTGCTCGAGCTCTCCATGGATTTCCTTTTGTGGCTTCGTCAAAGAGAATGGTGCATATTTCCTGGGATTTCATCCATTTCTAAAAATTATCTTCGGTTTCTCGAATCTGCCACCTTTCTTTGTGGATTGGTTGCAGTGGTGCTTGCTGTCTGCCTTTTCCTGTGTAGTCTTCCAACCACACACTTTCTTCTTTTCTTAGCGAGTTATCTTCCTTTGCTGTATGATGATTTAGAGTTTCTAGGAGGAGCTTCTTTGCCTATTTCGCCACTTTCATTGCTGGTTGCTCAGTGTTGTTGAAGATGGCCTCATTCCAGGCTAACCAGATTTTCCAACAAATATATTTAGGCACAGTTGTCCATACCTTGTTCCAAATTGATTTGTTGGCAATTTGATGAGGGTAGTTTTCTTTCCAAGATGTGAACATGGAGGTTATTGTGCTTTGGAGAGGGGCACTCATGTTTAGTCCGGACAAGAAAGTAGACCATACCTCCTTCGCAAAATCACAAGTTATAAACAGATGACTTGCTGTTTCTAGCTCTTTTTTACATAAAATGCATCTGTGTGGTCCTGCTATACCCCTTTTGCTCAAGTTTTCACCTGCGAGAATTTTGTTATGGAATAAGGTCCAAAAGAAAAAGTTGATTTTTGGGATGTCCCAAATCTGCTTCCAGACTGATCCCTCATGTGGTGTATCTTGCTAGCTTTGTAGTTGATAGTATCCCTGCTTTGCTGTATATATTCCTTTCTTACCCTATCCCCAGGTATCCTCCTCATCAATATGAATTGGTGCAAAATCTACAATTTCATCATTGAGTACAACAAATTGGTTTTTTAGTTGTTCTGGAATTCTGGGCCATTTCCATCGCAGCCAGTTGCCTTTGTTGTCCCATTCGGTTATATCCTCTATTTTTTTAATTCCTCTCGCTCGAAGCCAAGCTCTGATCTCGGCGATCTTTGCTTTTTGTTTTAGTGGCTGATGTCCCATTACGCGATCTTTCCATAGGTTCGTATTCTTCCCATTGCCTGGAATTCTGTATAATTCGCTTCTGAAGAATTCGATGCCTTTTACACACAACTTCCAGGCCTGCGTGCCTTTGGGCTGCTTTTCCGTTTTGCAGCTCATTATGGATCGGTTTTTAAAATACTTCTCTTTAAGGATCTTGCTTACCAGGTGGTTGGGCGCCTCACAAAATTTCCACAGCAGTTTGCATCCCAAGGCCACGTTTGCTAGCCCAGGATCACGCACCTGAAGGCCTCCTTCCACCATCGGCCTTTTAACTGTTTCCCATCTGATTAAATGAAACCTATTGTTGTTCCCTCGCCCCTCGTTCCACAAAACGTTGCGAATATATTTAGAAATTTCATCTGAGATGTGTTTGGGCACCATCATCAGGGGCGCTTAGAATGTTTCCAATGTTGAGAGAACAAATTTGATCAATATAAGTTTGCCTCCTGTAGATAACCAGAAGCCTCCCCACGCTTTTATCCTTTTCTTGCATTTAACTATTACTTCGTCCCACAGGTGGTTCCTGTTTGAGCCCAAAGTTATGGGAAGTCCCAGATATTTAATTCTTTCACATTCTGCATACCCTATGTATCCCAGATCTTCTGCTATTTTCCTTATTGTTTGTTGGTCTGTGTTCCAGCCATACACTGCACTCTTCTTTTCACTTACTAGAGCGCCAGTTATGCTGCAGAATTTCTGAAGGATGGATTTGAAAGTTGATGCTATTCTTGGAGAGGCCCCCCTGTCTCAGGCCCCTTGTGGCTAGAAAAAATTTTGCAGGTCTTCCGTTTATCATTGGCGCTATCCATATCTTTTCCAAGCAGGCTTTAATTATATCAATAAAATTCTGGTTGAAGCCAAAAGCTGATAGAACCCTATATAAAAAGGATCTATTTACCCTGTCAAAAGCATTGCACATATCCAATTTGATTAACATACCTTGTTCTCTGCACAGTTGACTTGAATGCAGTACTTCCTGCACTTGAATGACGTTGTCCAAGATATGTCGACCTTTCACAAAGCCTCCTTGAGCCGAGGTAATTAATTTTTGAAGAAGTGGCTTGATTTTATTTTCCATCAACTTGGCCAAGATCTTATATGATGAATTGCATAATGATATAGGTCTATATCTGTCAAAGGTGCCTGGATTATTTTCCTTTGGGATTAAAGCGAGAAAAGTTGAGTTTATGCCGCCTCCGACTATTTCCTTCCTCATGAAGCCCTGGACCATTCTCATCAGATCAGTTTTGATTATCTCCTAGAATATTCTAGAAAAATGAATTGAGAATCCGTCGGGGCCAGGGGATTTATTTGACTCCATGGACCAGGCTATGTTTATTATTTCTTCTTCTGAAGCTGGCCTTATTAGAGATTCGTTGTCTTCTAAGCTTACTAGCTGGGGTATATTGATAAGGAATTCTTCCATGTCCTCCTTGCTTCCACCTTTTCCGGCGTTGAGAAGATTCTGAAAATGGTTTACTGCTGCCTCGTTTATCTGTTCGAAGCCTCTGCATGCCTAACCATTGGTGGTAGTAATTTCTGCGATGTGATTTCTCGATATCCTCGGCCTGTACTGTCTATGGAAATAGGTTGTATTCCTCTCTCCTAATTTGAGCCACAGGCTACGAGATTTTAATCGCCAAAATTTCTCCTCATTTCTAAAGGAGCCGTATGCTTTCTTCTGGTTGGTGGGGGTGTTGACTTCTTTCTTTATCCATTCTTTGAGTGACTTTTTGGTATTCTTAATTTTTTTCTTCGATACATAGCTTAGGGAGCCTGAGATTTCTATTTCCCAAGTTGTTTGTACCGTATCAAGAAACCTCTCTCTTTTGGCCCAGAGAGGGCTGAATCTAAAGGAGAGGGGGCCGAGGTCTTCTTCCTCCTTTATGTGCAGAAGAATTGGTTTGTGGTCCGATGTTAATTTTGGCAGGATCTTGGAGAGGACCATTCTATTATCCATCATAATAGCACTGCTAGCGAGGAATCTATCTAACCTTGCTGAAATGTGTTGTTCCCCTATTCTATTGTCTGTCCAAGTATATGTTCCTTTCACCAATTTGAAGTCTACCAAATCCCAGGACTGGATTAGATTTTCCACAGTGAGGAGGAAGGGATCTCTTGTGTAGGATCCTCCTCGCTTTTCTTTTGGGTCTAAGATTATATTCAGATCTCCTCCTATGATTATATTTGTGGGACTGCATTGCTCTATGTATTCTATTAGAGTTTTCCAGCATTCATTTTTCTCCTCATAATGCACCGGGACATACATATTGAACAAATCTAATTTGACTTTGCCTGCTGTATGCCAAAGTTCTCTATATATCCAGTTTTGAGTCTCATGTGTTTTGCCAAGGGTTAATAGGTTCTTTGACTAGAATGTACCTATCCCTCCTGCTAATCCTCTTGCACTGATTACCTTCCCTGAGTCAAATTTCCATTTAGAGGTGCTAGAATTTAGAAGGGTCTCCCCTTCTATTTTGGTCTCTTGGAGCATGAGTACGTCTATGGGTTCCATTTTCATTAGATCCTTGATGGCCTTTGCCTTGTTGGGATTACCCAGACCCCTGCAGTTCCAAGATACCAAGTTCAGGTTCATCATTTACAACTTGTTGTTGTGGGGACTCCTCCCTTGGATGCCCTTGGCCTGATGTTTCTCCGAGAGTCATTTCTAAGGTAGCTTGACTTCCTAGGGTTTTTTGCTTTTCTGATTCTTCTTCCCTTACCTCTTTGTTTGATCTCCTTCCCGCTCGCTTGGATGGTCTTTCTTCATCATTCGATGAGCCGGCGTATTCTGTCTTTTTCTTTTTCTGCTTGATTATGTTTGCATATGAAGGGTAGGTGCTATTGCTTGGATTCGGGTTAGATGTGTTACCTGGATCTTGCATTTCATTGTCTTTGTGCTGAGATGGATCTTCATGCTCCTTCTCCATGGTTTCTGTGCGTGGTGTGAGAGATTCGAATGGGTTCTTTTCCTCCACTGCGCTGGTGCCTTCCTTGCTCCCAACATTTTGCTGGCTTTCCGTTTCTTGTCCTGTTTTCCTCCCTATCTCCTTGCCTTTGTTTTTGTTGCTCTGCATATTGTTTGTTGCTTTTTTAACTTGTTTCCATTGCTCTCCTTTTTCTTTCTCAGTAGATTCCTCGTTTTTCTTCTTACAATATCTTGCGAAGTGTTCGTATTCATGGCAGTATCGACATTTGAATGGACGTTGCTCGTAATCTAGTTCTTGAATGTGCGTCCATTCTGCCACCAATAGCTTGACGGCTTCAGGAAGCCCGATTTCTAAATCAACCTCCACGCAGATTCTTGCACAAGAGTATTGATCCTTCCTTGGGGCCTGATCTATGTATTTTCCAAGAGCATTTCCTATGGATTGCAGCGATTTCTGGCTCCAACAACGAAGAGGAAGATGTGATAGGTGCACCCAGACTGGCACCGCCTTAGGTACATCTTGGGATGGGTCGAAGTAGGGAGACCATTTATTCAGGTACAGCCCTTCAGGGGCCATGAAATATGGCCCGTTTATGAAGATCAGGCTCCTATCCTCTGCATTTTTGAACACGAACGCGAAAAAACCCTTTCCCACGAAGTGGATTTTTATTCCTTCTTCGACCAGGGGAATCCAGTTGCGCTTTACCCATTCTTATACTCCTTTCGAGGAGGGCCATAGCCCTGTGAACTATCCGATTAGCCCTCTTTCGGCAAGGTTCAGAGCTGATCTGCATGTGTCCTCCACCGGCAAGGACACCGTTGGAATGTTTTCCAGCTTTTTGACAAACTTAAGTTGTGGTCCAGAAGGTTGGCGTTTTCCTGTGGCCGCCACCAAGGCGCTGAATGCCTGCAGTTCTGATGGGGTTCGGCACCATCTCCTCGTTCCAAAACTGAGTTCCTTGAGGGAGAAACCGACCCTTGTTAGATCAGGGACAGGGCCCCCATACGAGAGCGGTTCCAACTTCAGCCGATCCGCGAATCCCTATCGACTTGGCAGCTCTGGATTGATCTCTGTTGCGCACCTGAGTTGCAGAGCTCCCGTTCCACTTGCAAGTAAGAACTAGGATCTTAACATTAGAAGAAAATACTAAAATTATAACTTTATTAAAAATTATATTGTTATTATTTATAAAGAAACAAAATGGCATGCATATTTCAACAACAAGAAATCTTAGTGGAAAATTTCAGGGTGAAATATGTCAATATTACTATGAATGTTCCAACATATTCCATCAGGTTTAAATATATGCCATCAACTAAATAATTAAATTATAACTATGGAAGATCTATTTTTCCAATTAGCATAATTATAAGCATATCTATTTTCGAATTTATTTTCAATTTAAGGTAAAAGAAAATATTAACATTAAATTAACAAACTAGGGAAGCCATATAAATTAAGAAGGTAGAGAAATTAACTAAAGTATAACTTTATTACACTTTATATTGTGACTATCTATAGTATTTTTTTTTGCATGTATATCTCAACCAAAAGTAATCTTAGTGGAAAATTTTAGTAGTGAAATTTAACCCTTGGAAAAAATTTAAGGGTTTCAAATTTTGAATGGAAATGTTTTTTGGATCATAGTTCATTATTAGTAGTAGCCCCAAAATTATTTTATAAGAAAATTTGGCATAGTGGTTAGCATAGCCTTATTTCAAGGGAGATCTAAAAAAATTAGAAGATACTAATTTTTCTTTACCCCAATTTTCAAGGACAATGATTTATGTTATCCATTCCTCCATTCTAATTTGGTTTAAAATGAGATCTTTATTTCACCGTCCCTTATATCATGGTATTGAGATTAATTTGCAAAGAACAACCCACATTTAAGTATTCAATTGTCTCATTTCCCTTTTCTATGTTTTCATATGATTAATGATTGTCATATGTGATAAAAGAGGCTTGTGTATTTTCTTTACATTACAATACCTCCAGCTTGTTCTCCTTACCCTCCTGAAATTTTTTGTTTAATTTTTGGGAACTGTAATATTTTTTTTTTTTGAAAATACTGAAAATTTGGTCTTATGAATTAAAAATTACAATTGTGTTATTACAATTTTTGTATCTAATGCTTGGAGAAAAATACACTTTAATTAAAAATATAGTTTAATTTTTAATTTGTGACAGCTGTGTTGGTCAGGTTGTCTTTAAGTTCATTTAATAACCCAACAATTTATTTATATTTTTCTTGAAGTCTAAACTTTTCTACAACACCTTTCTCTTGTAAATTACTCTTTGGAAAACATTTATAGCATTCATTAATGCATATATAATGACAAAATGCTCAATTAAACTTTATTTTTAGAGTTTGTAATTTTTGTAAGTGAATTTCCTTAATTTATCAAAAAAAAGTTGTTATTTAAATTGATTTCCTTGGAGATCATAAAACTAGGTTTTATGGCAATGGTTTCTCACATGTGTTTTGATCATGGAACTATTTTTCAATCTCCCATACAATTTGAATTTCTCCAATGTATTTCCTTCTTGTTTTGTAGAAAAAAATCACCCACAACATCCTCCATAGGAATGAATGATTTTAAGGTTATTTATGTACAAAAGGTAACTTCAATAAAATTTATAAATATACCTCTTTCATTAATTACATCATTTCTAAAGTATTATACCATTGATGAATCAATTTTCATTCTGGTGCACCCAATTGAAGAGGAGAAGAAGAATAGATTTTGTTCTTTTATATATATATAATCATGGTCTACAACTAGAAAACTATGTTTTTCATATCAAAAATTTATTTGTTTATGAAAAAATATATTTTTTATTATTATTTTATGTTTATAAAGAAATATTTCAATTGAATTGTCAGACACTTGTATTCTCATAAATTGTTTTTCAACTATTACATAAATAGTAAACTAAGATAGTGGTAATTTTTAATTTGTTTTTGATTTATTTTAAACTAAGATAGTAAACTAACAATGAAAGGCTGTGACGTGAAAGGCAAACAAAGAGATGATAGGTAGAAGAGGAAGTGTGCTAATTTTGGAAGTGTTTTTTCAGGTGTTTTAGAAGAGCAAATACACATGATAGATAAAGAGAACTTTCGACTATAGAAGAGAACATCATCTATTTCAAACCCGCGTAAAGATTCCAGTTGATCCGTTAAAAGAAGAGTGGATCATAGTTTAACGAAAAAGCATGACATGCTTTTCTTGAAATATTCATATAAAAAGTTGGGTTATCTTTTCAACAAATGATTTTCAAGAAATTATTTATGCAACCACGTCATCTATGCGCGTGCGTTCAAATTTGGAATGTTGAAACTTCAATTTCAATTTTCGGTATATAAAGTTGGGTTTTCTTTTCATGAAATGATTATCTACGCAACCACGTCATCTATCCGCGTGCGTTCAAATTTGGAATGTTCAGTCTTCAATTTGAATTTTCGGTATATAGTACTTTATGTAATCTTGGCACACGGTTTTTGTCGTACACTGCTTTTGGCGGTCAGCAATTCAATTAATACTATAAGCCGTAATCGTAGAGAGACAGCTGGTTATATGTTTATATGTTTGTATTTTCCTATTAATCCATTCAATATAATTGATAGGTTTTTGGTGTTCAACAATTTAATTCATATAATCGATCATCTTTTCCCATTAGCAATTCAATTAATATTATAGGGTTAATTGGAGAAGCAATGGTGGTAGAGAAACAAAGCTCGTAATATGTTTTTATTTTTTTCTTAACTCATTTTTCATTTTTCATGTAGTTTCAATATCCATATAATTGAATTATTCTTTTTAGTTTATTTTTTAATTGGAAATGTTAAATTTTAATTATTGAGAGTTATATTTTAGGTAACAAATACTTTATGTAATTTAGACTAATGTAAGCTTTTTATGGTTTTGTGCTTCCTATTATCAACTATTAATATTTCTTTAAAGTTATTATAAGTGATGAAAGAGAGCTACTTCTTCAAGGTTACTATAAGTAACCAAATAGAGCTAGTTTCATTTCTCTATGTTATTTCATTTTTATGTATTCAATAATATATATATAACATATTTTCATTTAGGTTTCAATATATTTTTTACATGTCTTTATTTAGGTGTCAATAATAATAGATTTACTCTTAATTTTGACATGATTTTTTAATTTGGAAATTACAAGTTTTTAATATCAAATTATATGTTTACTATTTCAAATGTGATTGGTAACTCAAAGTTAAGATGAAGTCAAAATTAATTATATCAATAAACATGTTTATTTTAAAATAGAATAAAGATTCCAAAACTTTAATTTAATTATTAATCATTATTAGATTTCTGTTAGGACCATTAAATTTTTCATGGTTGTTTTAGTGGTATACCCAAATCAAGGACTGAGATTTATGTGCAAGGTAGTTATGTTTTTTTTGTCATTTGAGTGAAACTCATTAATTAAATAAATATGATATGAACAAGTTTCATATTAAATGAGGTATGTATTGTTGCATACCCTATTTATAAATTAAGAAACTCCTTCATTGATAAACATCTTCTTCCATGCTTTCTGAAATAAGTATATATTTAACTTATAGTAATAATAATAATAATAAAATAGTTAATTTCATTATTTTTTAAATTTTACCGGAGATGTATTAGCAGTCACTAGCCATTAATTTTATATAATTGTTCTAGTATGTAAATTTATATTAAAAATGTGTTGGTTTTCTTAATATTGATAATTTAAATACATTTCAAATATTTTATAGCTACATAAATACAAAGGTTTTAAATATTTGAAATTACATTTTATAGTGAATTACTCCAGTGTTTACCACTTTTTGTTAATGATATGGAGAGTGAGATAATCTATCTTATTTTGGTTATTGGATTTGTGTGTTTAAATATTTTTATTATAGAGCCTTCTCAAATACCATGCACACTTTGCTTTGTATGGTTATTTATAATAGAGTCTTCTCAAAATAACATGCACACTTTACTTTGTATGGTTTAAACTGTAGAAAGAATTTTGATTGTCTTTTGGTTCTTGCTTCACCTTTATTTTTGTTGTTGTTGTTGTAATTTTAGATATATTTTGTTAATTTTTTTTTAATTTTTATACATATTCAACAACTAAAAGTTTATCCTAGAAGGTGAGAAAGAAAATTCCTAGTTTAGAGAATCTATTCCTTTGAGAAAACTATTCTCCAATCTTGCATCCTTTTATTTTCCAAACAACCTTAATTTACTCCTTGCATCCTTGGGTTGATGTTGTATTTCAAATGAGTACCATATAACAAGAAACAACTCAACAAGACTACAACCCCCATAATAAGAACTTTCTTTTACCAAATTTTTTTCTTTTGAACTAGTGAAATGATATATATTAAATGACTTGTATACACATTAATCCATGATAAGCATGAGAACATGTACCCCATTATATATCTCACATTACCAACTCAACAAGACTAAACCCCCAATAATAAAAACTTTTACTAGTTTTTTTTTTTGAACTAGTGCAACCATATAAATTAAATGACTTGTATACGTTAAGCCTCGTCCTCCTCCTCCTCCACCACCCCCTCCACCTCCACCACCACCTCCACCTCCACCTCCACTAGTGCAACCATATAAATTAAATGACTTGTTTACGTTGAAATTGGTTAACTTCACAGAAACCTCTGAAAATTTTGAAACAAATGGTGATCTAGAGAAGTTTGCGATTATGATCAATTTGATAATTACAGCGATATCATATCTAACAAACATGTTATAAAATTAGTGAAACTTTTCAAACAAATGGTGATCTAGAGAAGTTTGCGATTATGATCAATTTGATAATTACAGCGATATCATATCTAACAAACATGTTATAAAATTACTATGCCTTTTGACGACCGAAAACTTCGAAAGTACAGCGATATCATATCTAACAAAGGTGTTATAAAATTACGCTGCATTTTGACGACCGAAAACTTGTAAAGTAACAGATGCAAAAAGTTAATAAACGTGTAGCCGTAACCTCATCCTCAACAACAGACGAGGCGGCTTGAACCAAGGACATGAACTCGATGTAGAACCATGCACAATGACTTGGCTGAAGATACTTTTAATGTGGTCAATTATGTTCCTACATGTGATTTTTGTTGCAACCAACAGAAAATTGAAAGGCTACACAGAAATGAAATCTAAATCGAAATATCATAAAATAATTATCAAAATCAAGGAGGACAGGAGCCTGGTTTGAAGAGATTAAACTAATTAAAGAAAATGAAATAGAAAGAACAAAATTACATTAACAACCAATTATCTAAAATTTAAATAAACACAGGAAATAAACAGAGTACCTGAAACGAATTTGGAACAACGGAAGATAATATACCAACAAGTGTTTTCATAACAGCAGCAACAAGAGCGCATTGGAAGATAACAATTCCTCCCTTGGTGGTTCCTGTGAATCAAATAGAAAGGACAAACACAAGGCCGAAATGAATGAATTTACTTCGATATATACAAAGAATAACATAATCAAGAAATAGCACTGATCTCAATCATTTGGATATATGAGAGGATCTTCTGGAATAGTCAGACTTGGATACAGGAGAGGATCTTCTGGAATAGTCAGATTTACAAACAGATAGATGGTATATCGAAATGAATAACAAAATCAATAAATACCGTTGATCTCAATCGATTGGATGCAGCGGGGATCTTCTGGAACGGTCCAAATCCATTGTGATCATCAATAGACAACAATTGCAACCAACAGAGAATCCCCTAGAACGGATGAGAGGTCGAGATCCATTGCTGTCATCTTCGGTCAACCTACAAATTTTGGCCATTAAATTCTACGCAGAGAGTCTTTGATTTGGAACAAAGACACAGAGCGTTGATTAGGAACCAAGACACAAGGCACAAAAACGAGACACCAAAATGACGCTTCCCAGAAACGAACAGTCAAGAGAGCATGAGGACACCAAAATCCTAAGCTCTTCTTCTCTGCAAGTAACGGCCACACAAACATTTGAGCACAGTGACATATAAAAAAAAGTGGTGCAAACACAAAAAAAATTCGCTGCAAATACAGATGATAGATAGAAATTCGAACTATTCGTTGCAAGCAGCCATATATTTATGCACCGCACAACAACCTCATCTACTAAACCGACATAAAAATTCCATCTCTCGTCTATGTCAAAATAGCTGTGATCAGTTAAAGGAGTGGACCACAAAAAAGTCTCAGATGCTTTATTCTAGCGCAAAAGCGCAAAGTAGTTGGGATTTCTTGAAATTCAATTCTAGTGAAAAAGATGCTTTTCAAGGAATTTTCTTCACATCCACATCTATCCAAGTCGGTGCAAATTTGGAATTTTAACGCTTGAATTTGAATTTAAATGGAATCTTTGATACTCGCTAAATACTATTCTATGTAATCTTGGGCTAGTCTTTTTCTGCTCGCAAATTTGGAATGTTCACGGTTGAATTTGAATTTAAATGGAATCTTTGATACTCGCTAAATACTATTCTATGTAATCTTGGGGTAGTCTTTTTCTGCTCCTCTTGTTTGGGCAATCAACAATTCAAATAATATTACAAGGTTAACCAGAGAAGTTAGAGAGCATCTTATATTTCTTTATTTCTGTCTTAAAGCATTTATTCAATTTGATTGAATATTTTCATTTAACTTCAATAATTTTTTGTTTTAATTGAAAATTACAAGTTTTTCATTTGCATTTATATTTTATCTTTTTTTCGATAATTTTATATAATCTAGTTTAGGGTAAGTTCTTTCTTGTGGAGTGTTTTCTATTATTAATAATTAATGTGTTAAAGTTATTACAAGTGATCCAAGAGAGCTAGTTACATTTATCTCTTTCTTCCATTTTTATGTATTCAATAATATATATAGCATGTTTTTATTTAGGTTCCAATATTCAATAATATATGTAGCATGTGTTCGTTTAGGTTTCACTAGTAACAAATTTACTCTTAAGTTTGATATCCATTTTTTAATTTGAAAATACCAAGTTTTTAATATCAAATTATATGTTTAGTCATTTACAAATGTGATTGGTAACTCAAAATTAAGATGAAGTCAAACTTAATTATATCACCATGTTTCTTTTAAAATAGAATAGAGATTCCAAAATTTAAATCTAATTATTAATTATTATTAGATTTATGGTAGGACCATTAAATATTCTATAATTTGTTTAGTAGTATACACAAATCAAAGACTCAGATTTATGTGGAAGCTCGTTGTATTTTTTTTGTTGATTTAGTGAAATTGATTAATTAACAAAATCTCTTGTGAGCAAGTTTCATATGAAATGAGTTATGTTTTTTTGGGCTTCAGATACAGAAGCCATGGGTCTTGCCCATGGTATTATAAAATACCCTATTTATAGACTAAGAAAATCAGTAATAAAATGGATATAAATCTTCATGGATAAAAAATTTATTCCATGCTTTGTCAAATGAATATATGTTAAACTTGTAATAATAATAATGATATAGTTAATTCCATTTTTTTTTTTATTTTAGCAAAGTGAGATGTATTATGAAGCAAATGTTTTGGTGTTTGTTGTTTATTAACATTTTCTAACCATTTAATTTATATAATTGTGCTAATATGTACATTTCTAATAAAAATATAATCTCTTTTATATTGATACTTTAAAGAGATTTCAGATATTTTAAAGCTATTTAATACTAAAGGTTTTAAAGATTTGAAAACATATTTGATAGTTAATTACTCGTATGTTTACTTATTTTTCTAAGTCATATAGGAAGTGACATAGTTTATATTATTTTGGTTATTGGATTTGGGTGTTTAAATTTTTTTAGTATAGAGTTTTCTTCTAAAAATAGCATGCCCACTTCACCTTGTATGGTTTTATGTTTAGAGATAAATTTGATTGTTTTTTGCTTCTTTTTTTGCCTTGCTCT
Organism: Pinus taeda; assembly: GCA_000404065.3. Taxonomy (NCBI): domain Eukaryota; kingdom Viridiplantae; phylum Streptophyta; class Pinopsida; order Pinales; family Pinaceae; genus Pinus; species Pinus taeda. The sequence continues at coordinate 13,330 of APFE031652448.1, forward strand.
TCTTCATGGTTGTTTCTCTTGGCTGTAATTAGATTCAAATAAAAATTAGAAGATAAATATAAATGGATTCAATTTGTCCTTAGGGTACATTCATGTATCAGAAATTGTCTTAGGGTCTTAAAATCATTAGAGCAAGCTTCCAGTGGGCCATGCGTTATGATCTTCATTACATCACATGAATTGCAAGGGCATATATGGGTGAGCTCCCCTCTCACTCTCACATACACAATAACAATCCAAAGAATCTACGATCCATCCTTATGCGTTGTTTCTACTATAATATTCATTTGAATCCAAAAATGCATGGTGATTGGAAGGATTCATTATGTCAAATTACACAATCATGATCCTTAATGTCACCAAATAAAACACGCTAGTGAATCTTGTAGTAATTCTCAAAATTTTCTTTCATACATTTTCAAAAACACTTTGCATGAAAATGTTTCTTTAAACACTTTTTATTCAAAGAAGAAAACATTGATGGTAGATACATTTACTCAAACATTTGGTTCCAAATATGAAACCCTTATTAAGAGAATGAACAACTATAGCTTAGCCAAGTTCTTTATTAATTTGGAGAGTAAAAATACATGGAAACCACTCCATTTGGAAATCATGAGTAAATAAGAAATTTGGCATGTTTTGGCTATAATTGTGGCTAATAGGGTTAATGTTGAAGTCAATTTTCCACAAGAATTACATCCTTCATCAAGTAGCTTGGACCTTCTATAGAAAATCTCTCCCCACTAGACAAACTCAAATTCTATATATATAAACTAAGGTGTTTTAATGAGCTTTCCCCCTCCATAAATAAAAGTTATCGTTTCAAAAAAATAAAAAAACCTAAAATATTAGAATAGATATTGAATAGTTTTGTGTTGTTTGATAAATTTCGTGTTAAAAATAAAATTATTTCATACTACATAAATTAATATTTTAAATATATTTTTGGTATAATAAAATTTTTAATAAGAGAGGTTAAAAATCATCTTTAAATTAACATTTAGTAAAATAAATACTATATTTTTTGAAATATAAAAAAAAATATTATTCAGTTGAGAAGTAAATGCCACCCTATATGGAGTGTATGATAAATTATTAGATTCTAGAGGAATAATACCCACAATGAATAAGGTATAAATAAAATACCAATTTGTTTGGAGAGTATAATCACTTATTCCATTGACATGTAATATGAATAAGTACTATCATGGACATATAAATGACATGATTATAAATGTCTTGGAAAACTATGGGGATGACACTATTTTCCCGAAGAATGAACCAAGACATGGAATATGACAATTTTTTTAATGGTAAATGTTGTAATATGTTAATATATTATATGTATGATCCAATATTCCACTTACATGGATGATGTGAATTGCGAACATTTTCATGAGTTATTATAGTAAACAAGAATGTTGCCATAAGTTAAGGGAACTAGGATCTTAACATTAAAAAGAAAAATACTAAAATTATAACTTATTAAATTATATTGTATTATAAAAAGAAAACAAAATGCACTGCATATTTCAACAACAATCAAAAACTAATCCTTTAGCGGAAAATTTCAGGGGTAGAAATATGTGAATATTACTATGAATGTTCCAACATATTCCATCAGCTTTAAATATATGGCATCAACTTAATAATTAAATTATAACTATGGAAGATCTATTTTTCCAATTAGCATAATTATAGGCATATCTATTTTGGAATTTATTTTCAATTTAAGGTAAAAGAAAATATTAACATTAAATTAACAAAACTACGGAAGCCATATAAATTAAAAAGCCATAGAAATTAACTAAACTATAACTTTATTACACTTTATATTGTGATTATCTATAGTAATACTTTTTTGCATGTATATTTCAACAAAAAATAATAGTAGTGGAAAATTTTAGTAGTGAAATTTAACCCTTGGAAAAAATTTAAGGGTTTCAAATTTTGAATGGA